>CM026204.1:10823495-10983495 GCA_014839995.1 Xenentodon cancila | reverse complement strand
ACAATTAATGGGTAACATGACTAAACACTGCTCACTTTGTTACAATGCAATGTTCTGGTCTGTTCTGCAAGGAAAAACTAGATCCTGGTATTGACATGAATTTTGGCACCTGCCTCCTACCTTAAAATCTTTACAGGCCAATCAAGATCAGCTATGGGCCCCTCAACATATTTTTAGGAGGTGCTCAAAGAGCACAACAAATAGTCTGAGGTGTTCATTTCCAAACAACCCAGATACCAATCGGATGGAACCTGATGACATATTTGGAAATGAATCCCAATCCACTGACACTCCGCCTCACAAGCCACAGGGGCTAAAGGGTCTATTGTTAACATGCTGGTAGCAGACATTCCAGGACAACCTCAAATGGTCTTTGACTAGACCCTGACATAGAGGGATCTGTAGGGAGCACAAAGAGGATTTGATTAACACCAAGTGAGTTGTCATCATTTTCTCAGTGTCCTTCTGATTAAAAATTGCCACTGAAGTAATAGGAGCAAAGCTAGACTATGTTTACAAGGCATGGTTTCGTGGAAATATTACAGTCTTAGGCAACTGTGTGACAGCTGTTCATTATTCAGTTCGATGGATTGTTTTTTTCAGTGTGCGGTGCCGATTAGTTTGTTACACATAACCAAAGTGAGGGCTAAATAAATTAAATAATACTTGAATTCTCTTCAAATTGAAATGATATTACTGCAGTATAAACAGAGAATACATTAAAAAACAGTTGGAAACTACTGGAAACTTGTAGTGGAGACTTGAAGTACAGCAGAATCAGAGGTTTGTTTTAAATCCTGAAAGACTGCCATGAAAGCATCACTGGGGTTTTGTGTTATAGCCTGGCAAAAACAGAGTTGATGATGTCACAATCAGCTCAGATAACAAGGCAAAGCAAGGCAAGGAAAGTTTATTTGTATATCACATTTCATGTACAAGACAATTCAAAGTGCTGTGCATAAAAAGATTTTTTTAGTGGATTTAAAAAAAACAAATGAGATTCAAGAAATAAAGGTTGTATTGTATTATGGTGGAATACTGATATGCAGCAGTGAATAAAACAGTTTTCCACCAGATTAGCAAAATGGGGAAAAGCCAGTACGTAACGGCCACATGTAATGTAACAAATGTCCTGGAGAATACTTAACGGAAGATTCCTGCATGTTTTGGCACTGACATACTCACATTCGATCACATACGTGTTTCGACCACCGTGGTAGGCACAGAGGTGACGCACCCCTCGCTCCAGGGATTAGCAGCTGTCATTGCTGAAACGAATAACACAAATAAAACAGCGGCTGGTGAGGAAGACCTGACACTTCCAGCTGGTGAGGAAGACCAGACACTTCCACCTGATGAGGAAGACCAGACACTTCCAGCTGGTGAGGAAGACCAGACACTTCCAGCTGGTGAGGAAGACCTGGACACTTCCAGCTGGTGAGGAAGACCTGGACACTTCCAGCTGGTGAGGAAGACCAGACACTTCCAGCTGGTGAGGAAGACCTGGACACTTCCAGCTGGTGAGGAAGACCAGACACTTCCAGCTGGTGAGGAAGACCTGGACACTTCCAGCTGGTGAGGAAGACCTGGACACTTCCACCTGATGAGGAAGACCAGACACTTCCAGCTGGTGAGGAAGACCTGGACACTTCCAGCTGGTGAGGAAGACCTGGACACTTCCAGCTGGTGAGGAAGACTAGACACTTTCAGCTGGCGAGGAAGACCAGACACTTCCAGCTGGCGAGGAAGACCAGACACTTCCACCTGGTGAGGAAGACCAGACACTTCCAGCTGGTGAGGAAGACCAGACACTTCCACCTGGTGAGGAAGACCTGACAGTTCCAGCTGGTGAGGGAGACCAGACACTTCCACCTGGTGAGGAAGACCAGACACTTCCAGCTGGTGAGGAAGACCAGACACTTCCAGCTGGTGAGGAAGACCAGACACTTCCAGCTGGTGAGGAAGACCTGGAGACTTCCAGCTGGTGAGGAAGACCTGGACACTTCCAGCTGGTAAGGAAGACTAGACACTTTCAGCTGGCGAGGAAGACCAGACACTTCCAGCTGGTGAGGAAGACCAGACACTTCCACCTGGTAAGAAAGACCAGACACTTCCAGCTGGTGAGGAAGACCAGACACTTCCACCTGGTAAGAAAGACCAGACACTTCCAGCTGGTGAGGAAGACCAGACACTTCCACCTGGTAAGAAAGACCAGACACTTCCAGCTGGTGAGGAAGACCAGACACTTCCACCTGGTGAGGAAGACCTGAACACTTCCAGCTGGTGAGGAAGACCTGGACACTTCCAGCTGGTGAGGAAGACCTGGACACTTTCAGCTGGTGAGGACGACCAGACACTTTAAGCTGGTGAGGAAGACCAGACAATTCCAGCTGGTGAGGAAGACCTGGACACTTCCACCTGACGAGGACGACCAGACACTTCCACCTAGTGAGGAAGACCTGGACACTTCCAGCTGGTGAGGAAGACCAGACACTTCCAGCTGGTGAGGAAGACCTGGACACTTCCAGCTGGTGAGGAAGACCTGGACACTTCCAGCTGGTGAGGAAGACCTGGATACTTCCAGCTGGTGAGGAAGACCAGACACTTCCAGAAACTTTCTTTTCTTTTTTTATTTTCTTTTTTTACTTTTGACATAAGTCAATTTGCATACACTTTCTTAGAGTAAAATCTTGGAAATAGTAAATACCCAAAATAAATAAGATTAAATCTGATCTTGCATGACAAAATAACATTTCAGGTAGAGTTACATGTAATAAGTCTTTGAAATGATTACCAAAAGTGGACCCACAAATATGAAATATATCAAAAAAGGAGAATTTTCTTTCAATTACACTTTAGATGGACTGGAGTTGGACAGCAGTCTCTTAAGTAAATGATGTGTGTTACATTTTGCACCAATTATCAGTTCTTTCTACTCCACTGCATTTCTACAGTTAATGCGGTTAACTGTTAAATTTTCTGAACAGTTTCCTTAAAAATCTTGCATGAACAAAAACCCTGTCGATTGCGTTGTTATGTTGAGACCCTCTCAAGGGCTTTGTTTGTGTTGTTGCACTGCACGTTTAAACTAATCAGGTGACTCAATCAGCTCCAGGGCTATCAGTGCACGTGTTGGTGTTTGATAGCTGCAGGAGCCGGTCAACAAGTTTCCACTGGATCTAGAGAAGTTAATCATGGAAACAGAGGCAACTTTTCCTGAGCCAGAGTCCTCCAGTTCTTCTGACGGACAAGAAAGCCGCCCATGGCCACACTTTAAACAGATTGTTTAAATTTAAAGGAGCAAAGAATGAGTCCTTGTGTTTCCAATGTGCTCCAAGGCTTCGCAAATAACTGCTGGCGTTTAATAACTTGCCATCGAATTTAAAGAAGCTCATAGCGGTGATCTGTGCTGAGTTAATATTCCAGACGTTTGCGTATAAACGTCTGCAGTGGCGGCGCAGTCCGCCGATCACCTAACCACGCCACTGCACCGCCTTCCCCTCAGCCACCCACTGGTTTCAGGTTTCTGTTGTAATGTTGTGGATAGTTTTACAAGTAAATAAATGACGGGAACATATTTCATGTCTTAATTGGTTTAACTTGACAGTTAATTAGCGGGTATTTCCTAGTGGATAACTTGGCATCCACAGAATTTTACTTTTACTTTTTAAAATACTTTAAAGCAAATTTAAAAGTTTTGACTTAGTAGTTTTAAGTAAGATTTTGATGTGGTACTTTTACTTTTACTTGAGAACATATTTTGCAGGGTATTTGTACTTTCACTTCAATTCAATTCAATTTTATTTATATAGCGTCTATTACAACACAAGTTGTCTCTAGGCGCTTTCCAGAGACCCAGAACATGACCCCCGAGCAATTATTACATAAACAACGGCAGGTAAAAACTTCCCTAGTGGAAGAAAAACCTTAAGCCAAACAGTGGCAGGAAAAACTCCCCCTTAAGAGGGAAGAAACCTTGGCCAGGACCTGGATCATAAGAGGGGACCCTCCTGCCGAAGGCCAGCTGGGTAGAACAGGACGTAAAGAGAGAATAGAGACATAAACACACCATCAAAGGTACAAGACAGGATACATTAGTATAATTATCTATCAGCAGCAGAACTAAGACTTCTATGTATATATGGGTTCTATATGGATAGTTGGTGATCTACAGGGATGAGGACTGCAGGTCGGGATGTTACCAGATATCCAACAGAGACATCTACACAGACAGGTGGAGGTAAACACTGGGATGGTCAGAGGGTGGGACTGCAGGTCAGCAGGCAGCTCTTGAGACTCTGGTCTACAAACATGTACGGAAGAGAAGAAGATGGTCAGACCAGCACAACAAACTACAAGAACAATGGACCACAATTATGCTGATGACATACTTCTTATTAATAACTGAAGATTGAGTTGATGAAGGGAAAGAGAAACACAGGTGAGGAGGAGGAGGTGAGGGGCACCAGTCAGTGGATCATGTTGGTGTCCCCCTGCAGCAGGTCTACAGCAGCAGATCTAGGATGAAGCTGTGTTGAAGACCAGCTGCTCTAGTCTGGTCCTGCAGCTGCAGCTGTGACTACTGGTCCTAACACACTAAAGTTTACACTAACTATATGTTTTACTAAACAGAAATGTTTTAAGTTTGGTTTTAAAGGTGGAGGTGGTGTCAGCCTCCTTAACCCAAGTTGAAGCTTGAGTACCTAACGTCAGTACCTCCACCGCTGGTTTTACATTCGCCCTTTTGAACACCATGCAGTTAACATGCAGTTAATGCTCCGGTCAAAGTCTCTGTGGTTGTCATTTACTGTCCACCAGGAGAACCCTTGTCTGCAGACTTCCTGTCTCTGATTGGCTTATTCAATCTGACCAGGGTTCCCAGAGCTCCCACTCACAATGCTTACCAACAACTTGAGCTGATTATCACATGAAATTGTGCAGGATATTGTGTCCCAGTCACATCTATATATCTCTCTGACTGCCATTTCATTTAGTTTGCTGTCTGTCTTCAGAAACAGTTCTCCTCCTTTGGTCTTGTTCCACTAAAACCTCTGAAACCTCTCTCCAAATCGCTTCTCCTCAGTGGTTACATTCACTTTGCGGACTCTGAGCTCATTCTCATCATTGTATGTCTATGAAGCTACACAGTGTCTATTCTCTGCCTTGAGCTCATGCCTGAATAAACTGTCCTTTATCTACAAAACTGCCTGCTCTAAGCAGCCCTGTCCTTGGCTGTCTGACACCCTCTGAATTCTACACACCAACTTAAAACAACCGAAAGATCATCTCTGACCCTGTTAACCTCCAGGGTTATCAATCATTCCTATCCTTATTTACATCCGGCATTAATTCTACTAAAAATGACACATTCAACAGCACTTCTGACTGTGTAAAGCTGTTCTCCTCCTTCAGCACTCTGCTGACTCCAGCGTCTCCTCCAGCTGCCACAAATCTATCCACAAATACCTTTGCCTCCTGTTTCACTGATAAGGTGGCACATATCAGTAGCCAATTCACTGATTCTCTGGGCGTGTTGCCCAACTCTGTTAACCAGTCCTACTGTCCCGGTCTGACTCCTCTGGGTGGGCCATCAAACTTTTTTTATCCAAGCATGTAACAGTCCTACTACATGTCCTAGTCTGACTCCTCCTGGCCATTGCATTTCACTCTCTGAGTTTACTCCTCTTACTGAGATTGAAGTATTTAAAGTCCTGACTTGTAGCTCTCCTACTAGTGTAAGTTTGATCCCATCCATACAAGACTGCTAAAAGCCATGGCCTCGTTTGTTGTCCCAGCTATCCCATATGGTAAATGCTTCCTTGGGTTCGGGGACAATGCCATCAGACTGAAAGAGACTAAAACCTCTAGTCAAAAAAACCCTCTTTCAGTCCCGCTTAGGTTGAAAAACTACGGGACTGTTTTGAAACTTCCCCTTCCTGTCTACAATTATTGAAAGAGCTGCCTTCAAACATGTTCCCCGTTCCTCACTCTGGATAACCTCCTAGACCCTTACCAGTCAGACTTCAAAGGTGCTCTGTCTGTTTTAACTGCTATCAGCTTGTTTTAATGGTAGGTTAAGACATCTTCACTTTAGGCTTCAGCTTTGTAGGTTGAACATTTTTCATAAGTTTCATATAATTTTCTTTCACTTCAAATAATGAACCTTATTTACAAGCAAGACAAAAATAACTAGTAAAATTGTCTACTATGGTATGAAAATGATTACAGTGTGTTTGTTCATACACACTTTGGGGAATAACGTGGATGTGGGATATCACATGCACGTGCAAACATCTGTTCTTCCTTGTCATACTCAAGTGTGAGCCAAATACACTTCCATTAAGGAATGTCTTCAAACTTTTAGATAAAGCATTTTTTTCAAAACAAAACAAATGTTCAGATCCAGTGTTAGTTATAACAGCAATTAACCATAGTAAAAAAAACAACAACATTTCTCTAACATAGTTGTTACACAGTTAATCTCAATTTATTGGAGACCTATAAAAAATAACTGATGTTTTTTTTTAAATTGTGTGGCATGTTTTCACCCAAACAAAATCTAAAATTAAGTATTTAACAATATTTAACCATCAAAGTTACATAGAAATGATGCATTATTATTGTCATATTTATGCTGATGATGCTGTGATGTCTTGTTCTCCATTCGCACTTGACCAGACTCTCAGTGAGCTGCAAACGTTCTTTGATATTCCTCAAAACAGCTTGTGTAATTTAAACTTGTTCTGAATGCTAACATGATGAAACTTACAATGTTCTTCACTGCTGATCTTAAGTCAGTGAATATTACAATTGTTCATTAATTGTTAATAACCACTCTGAAGGGATCTGTTATGGAGGGTGTACCTAATAACAGATTATTCTTTATGTTTAAGACCTCATGTCCAGTAACTAGTACAAAAGCTTGAGCTGAAATTATTGTTTTGAGTTCATAATTAAGACATGTCTTTCATTTAAAGCTAATAAAAGCCTGTGGCTACCACTTTCATGTCTATTATGTGAATTGATGTGATCTATGTTAAATTCCAGTAAAACTTTCCAGGTTAAATAAAAGTTTAATTTCCATCCATTCATTTTGTGTTCCCACTTAATTCAATGTAGAGTCACAGGACTCTGCTTTAGCCTATCCCAGCGTATTTTGAGTGAAAGGCAAGAGAAAAGTTTAAGTTGTTTAAACCAAAAAAAAAGGTCTGAAGTTGAGGCTGTAAAATTGTAAATAGGGATGTTAAATGTAATGGAATCCACATTTCTTTAAAAATATCTATTATATTGCCTCTAAAGTCGTTTGTTCATTAATTAATTAATTAATTTATTTATTTATTGTATTAATTAATTTATGAAATCATTGCAAAATAACATTCATTTATTCATCACAAATCTTCTTGTGTATAGTGGCAAAATTGCACGGATGACATTAAGAAGAGAACGTCAGGACAGCCTGGGTAAATCAAATGAATCAAGATGTCTTTGTTAAAATAATTGCAGAAGGAGAGAGTTCATGAGGGAAAAAAAGGAGTAAACGGAGAGGGAGTTGGACAGGAAAGAGAAGCTCGAGTGATAGACGGACTCCAGCTGGGATGGGCAGAAAAAAGACAAGAGGGCATTCAAATGCAGTCTTTGAAATGTCAAACACACATACACAGAGCAATGTGTGTGTGTGCGTGCGCGTGCGTGCGTGTGTGTCTGTGTGCATGTGTGTGCGTGCGTGCGTGCGTGCGTGCGTGCGTGTGTGTGTGTGTGTGTGTGTGGATTATATGAGATGGCCTCCTATCCCTGTAGAGCACTTCAGTGTTTGGTTCTGTTATGGGTTTGTTTTAATACTGTCTAAAATATCTGTGTGTTCTTTTCTTTTCATGCATGAATTTATGATAAGTTGAAGGTCACTGGCAGACTGAAGTTCTCATCTTCTAGCTGCTTTGAGCTCTCCAACTGCCCCCCCAACGTGCACACGGAAACCTTTTACCTCTTACTCTGTCTTTCTTGTCCACCACTGGTCACCCTGCCCACCATGTCAGCTTTGAGTTTATCTTTTGACATTACCCTATTATTAAAAGCACTGGGTTTGACATAAGCAGCAGTCCTGATAGCTGGGGTGGAGGGATGGGGTGGCCGGGGCCGACCATGGCCACCCTGTGCAGAATCCTGGCCACCCTGTTAGCCACCCCAAGCACAGCAAGACGGGCCATGGCTACTTTTTCTCCTGGTGCCAAACTATTCCTCCACTCCGATCATGCTTTCGGACACTTTAGCTGTGCACGCATCCTGTCTTCAAACATTTGGTGCACGCATCAGAGAATTACTGCAGATCGGTTGCTGGAGATTGTTCCCAGGACACATGAAATAAAAACTTAGCTTATTTAACTAGAGATGCTTTGATGATCCTTGGCTCGCAAAGTTACACAGTTTTGATTCAGGATTCATATGTTTTTGTATTTTTGAGTGGTAAACAGTTATAAATTATGTGCATGTCATGTAAATTCTATATTTGTGTATATAGCTTGATGAATATATAATAGAAATGTTATGTATTAAAACTTCACTCTATGTATTCCTTATGATACAAAGATAATACAAAAGCTCATAATGTTGCTGCTTATTAAATAAGCTGTAAAATGTGCTTCTTTTGCGTAATGCAAGCCCTCTGTCTGCAGCAATAAGGAAAATGTTACATACACCAACTATTATTTGATCTTTTCCACCTCAACCTGCATTCCAGATATTGTTGGGGTATGTGGTTTAGGAACTTTGAATAATCCTGTATTTTATACGTTTTTAGTGAGTAATGGTTGCCCCCCAAAATTATCACTTTTCCACTCTTGCCACCCCACTGAAAATTTCCTGGCTCCTGGTTGTTATATAAAAAAGTTTAAAAGCTGAAAATAGACTTTATCACTATAACACATTTGGAGACTTTACTCTTTAAGGATGTTCATTTAGCTGTTTTTGTAAAAAAAAAATAAATACAAAACTTGATCACTAATCACAAATAAAAACTGGAAAATGATGCATTTCCTTTGAAAATGCAGGGTGAATGCTGATATGCTTAAAGAAAGCTGAACTCAGGTGAAAACAGGTGAACTGCTGAAAATGCCGAAGACAGGTGAAAATGTGAAGAAAATGGTAAACTGTACCTCAGATATGTGAAAAATCTTTAAATTATGGAAGAAGAAAGAGAAATACAAGAGAGCAGAGGGCATTTAAAAAAAGCAATACTAGCTGAAGCATATGAGATAAGATGAAGACAGAAAGATAAGCTCAATAGAAGATAACCTCAAGAGAGAAAGATCCACTGAAAAGAAGAAAATTAGCTGAAGACTGGAAGATGAGCTGAAGAGAAGTTGGACTTAATAGATGAAACTCAACTTAGGAGAAGATCAGTGAAAAGTAGTGAGACCTCAGGAAGATCAGCTGAAAGAAAATGAGCTGAACCTTAAGATAAGCTGAAGAGAGGAAATACAAATAAATAAATAAAAATAAAAATATCAGCTTAAGAGGAATACGAGGAGGAAGAAAGGGAAAGGAAAGGAAGGAGAAGAGGAATGAGAATGAAGCTAAGGAGAAGGAAGGAGAGGAAGGGGTGATAGAAAGACATGAAGGAAGACATACTGACAGAAGTGCAGAGAGGGACATGTACAAGCAGACATGTATAAATGGAGAACGACACTTTACTTTTTATGTCTCAGTGTTCATGGACGAACAGCTGTTTTATTTACAAACAGTGATTGACAGGAACCAGTCAAGATACACCTGAGAAACAACAGAGAAGATCTTTAGAGACCCAGAGATGGGTGTCATGTAATTTTGCTCTGTCCATCTGTCCCTCCATCTAACCATCCTTCCATATGCCATCCATCCATTACCTTTCTGTATGCCATCCCTCCATCATTCCCTGATCTGTAATCCCTCCATCTATTTCTACATCATTCTTCCCTCTGACTTAACTCAGTTCATCTCTAAGTTCATTCAACTGAGTCATGTTTCATTAGTGAAAGCTAATTTAAAATCTGTTAAAACCTAAACCAGGGGTACTTTGTATTTCCCCCATGATCATTGGTTGAACGCTGAGTCAGTGTTCATTAGAATTTGTAATTTAGCACGTACAATACTTTATTTTTTTATTCTTTTATGATTCTTTATGATAAAAAAAAATGAATATAGTATCTTCTTGACTGTAAACATGTAGTTGAATTAGTGTTGACATAACACAGAATTGTTGAAATGTATAAAGAAGGTGGTAGGGGTTTTAATTTTTGAATTTGAAAAACTATCCGTGCTTAAGAGTTCATCTGTCATAGGCTCCTATTCTAAAAGATAGGCAGAAAATGGGCACTCTGAGCTGATTTGATTAAAAAAAATAAGTCACAGTACCACAAAAGTCATATTGTCTAAAAGACACCAAAAATAGCTTTGTCTTGGTACACAATTTATGGGAATGAGTGAAAGGTGTGGACAAGAGAGAGGGTTGTTAAATTAATTAGTTAGATTAATAATCTAACTAAGAAGTTTGGAGTGGATCACATCATTGGCTAGAGTGAATGTTTAGTGGGAAAATTTCAACAAAAAAAATTTAACTTAAATTGCCATTTCTCAATAACAGTAAACCTCATCAATACACGGCTTTATTATGTTGTAGCCCAAAGACTTGTGACTTGTTTAAAGTTTGAACAATGTCTTTAGGTGAAAGTATGCCGAAGTAGTGAACTCTAAAGGACCACAAAGTTTTTCAAGGATGAGTGAAGGCTATGCAATTGAAATCAATTGTAAATGCTGTATTTTTCATAAAAGTGTAATATTTCAAAAACTTCAAAACATTTTAAAAAGCTGAATCTAATGGTAAGAGTTTAATGTTGTGAGTAGTTGACAGTTTGAATAGCATCTTTAGGTGAAAGTATACTGAAGTAGTAATCCTTCAAAGGCCGGAAAGTTTTTGAAGAATTCTGAACATTTCTACAATCGAAATACTTTGTTAACACTGACTTTTTTTTAAATAAAACTTAAATTTTAACATTTTAAAAACCAAGAAACATTTTAAAAAGCTGAATCCAATGGTAATAGTTTAGTGTTGTTTAGTGAAGCATGCCATTGAGAAGCTGAACATTTGGTTTAAATAGTTAAAAAAATGCAGTACTAGACAACCCACGAAACATCTAAGAAATTGCTAAAGTCGGGTAAAAATTTGAAGTATATGGTGAAATGTAGCTCAAACATTTGCAAACTCTTAAGATGATGGAAGAATAGAAGACTTAAAGACAGGAAGGGAACAGGAATTTTTGTTAAAGGGAAGACAACGAGCTGAAGCCAGGAAGATGAGCTGAAGACAAGAATTTGACCTCAAAAGAGGAAGATCAACTGAACTGGAGAACAAGCTGAAGATGGGCTGAAGAGAAGAAAAAGTAGAACCACAGTAAGGAAGATCACTTGAAAAGAAGAAGATGAGCTGAAGAGAAGATAAGCTGAAGAAAGTAACCCTGTATTGAGGAGGGGAGGATGAGTTGAAGATTTTAGACAAAACTCTCAACAGAATGATTTCATTTAGCAGAATTTAGCAAGTGGCTGAAAGCCATAAAATAAAGCATGAGTAGTGTTGATCTTCAATAAAATTGTTGCAATGTGTGAAGAAGGTGAAAAACCTTTTGACTGCTAAAGAACTTGAAATTCATATAAATAAAGATTAAAGAGGAAGAAGAGGACATAGAAGGGGGAATAATGGTAAGGAGAAGGGCAGTAGAATGGAACAAAGTAGGAGACAGAAAAGGGACAGTAGACAGAAAACAGATGCTGAGATGCTGAGTGAGAGCTAAATCAGAGTCAAACTCCTAAATAAACAGCTGAATTCTACTGAAAATTAAATAAATAGCTAAAATCAGTGAAATGTGAAGAAAAATGGTAAAACGTACCTCAGACATTCAAAAACTCTTCATATTATGGAAGAGAAAGACTTGAGGCCCCCATTGGAGTACCTGACCAAAGTTATGGCTCAATAGCACAACTTTCACATGTTTGCCCCCCAGGGGCCCTCACACCATGCAGGGAGCCTCAGCGGAATTGGAAATTGGACAATTTTCACATTTTTGGCCCCAAGGGCCCTACTGTCCACATGGCTGACCTCAAGGCCCCCAGTGGAGTGTGTGACCAGAGTTATGGGCCAATTGGACAATTTTGACATTGTTGGCCCCCAGGGATCCAGAAACCTGCACAATGCCTCACTTGCCCCATCAGAGAGCATTGCCCAAGTCATTTTCCTAGTCCTGGTCCCCTAATGGTGCTAAAAGTATGTGTTTTGATGTGGATTGTCCGGCAGGTCTAAGGACCAAGTTCTGGACCAGTGGCTGAGCAAGTCAGCTGTTCCTTCAAATCACTGACTAACTTCCACCTATTTCTGACCTTATTACTTCAGCATACTTTCAGCTAGAGACTGAAACTTGTCAAACTTAAAACTAGTCACAAGACTTTTAACTTTTACCAGTTGATTTAGCTTTTTTAAAATATTTATGTAGTTTTGAAATATTACAATTTAAGTTTTATATAAAAAAAAAGGCATTACTACTTTAGCATCCTTTCACCTAAATGCACCGTTAAATCTTCAAATGAGTCACAACACTTTGAACTACAATATTTTGAAGCAGGGTGTTGATGCAGTATATGGTCTTTGAGAAATTGCATAAGTTAGATGTCAAAATCAAGCTATTTTTGTTGACTTTCAGAAAATATAACTTTTGTGGCACTGTGACTTTCATCTTTTTTGTCAAATCGACCCAGAGTTCAGAGAGTGCGATAATCTGATCTTTTAGAATGGGAGCCTCTGACAAAAGACCTCTTTAGTTTGTTCTCTCTAACTTACTCCAAAATCCCAAATCGGGGTCTGGAAGGTTCATACTGGGTCAGGAGGTCACTGATATATTTTAGCCCTAAACCATTCAGAGCTTTACAGACCAGCATCAGAACTTTAAAGTCCATCCTCTGATAGACAGACAGCCAGTGTAAAGACCTTAGAGCTGGACTGATGTGGTCCACTGTTTTGGTCTAAGTGAGGACTGGAGCAGCAGAAAATGAGCTGCAGTTGTCTGACTGATGTTTAGGTGGACCTGTAAAGATACTGTTACAACAATAGAGCCTACTGATAATGAATGCTTGGACTAGTTTTCCCAGGTCCTGCTGAGACATCAGATCTTTTAACTTTGATATATTCTTGAGGTGATAATAGGCTGACTTTCTTATTGCCTCACTAAACCCAGATTTCTGGCCTGGTTAGAGGTTTTTATGTGTATAGGTTGAAGCTCTGTGGTGACTAGTGATGTTTCTCTATTTAATTATATAAGCATGCCATCTGCATAGCTTTGGTAACTTATTTTGTTGTTCTTTATAATATGTGGCAATGGGAGCATGTAGATGTTAAACAGAAGAGGTCCCAAGATGGAACTCCACGTGCAATTCTTATCTGCTCATGTAAAGTTACTTATCAACACAATGTTGAATGTTGTGATAAAGGTCCTACAGAGAAGAATATGATCAATTTCTCCTTTTTTGATCAATTTCACCTCTTTTCACCTCTTGCATGTCTGGAATCTGGTTCAAAAGCGTCGGCTCCCACCAATAGACAGCATCGCCCTGACCACTCCATTCTGATCAGCCCCATTGTCTTCCTATGTTTACCCGCCCTTAATTCTTCTTTTTGATGGAGCAGTGGTCCCCAAGACCACCCCCCCCCCCAGTGACAACATTCAGCATTCTTCTCTGTAGTATCATTATCACATCTTTGTGTCAGTAAATGTTTGACTATTCCAGAAAGACTTTAGACAAACATTGAGGAAACAGTTGTGAATGGTCATTGAAGTGTTCAATCTGCCACAGTGAGACAGAGGAAATGGGATTCAATGGAAGTTAATTAAAAAAGATTGAACTACCTTATCAGTTTCTTGAGGAGCATGGAAACAAACCCCATGAACATCTGTGGCTCTGTGCTTTATTTATTCTTGTTTAATTAGATTTTGTCTCAGGAAAATAAAAATAATCTCCTTTTTTGAGAACCAAAAGCCCTGAAGGAGTTTTCTCTTCCTTTCAAGAAACACGTTTTTCATGTTCACCACATACTCAGGAGACACAAAAATGAAGACATCAGTATGTTTTTTTTTCTCCAGGATATGATGTTCGGTATGTTCGAGATATTTGGAAGCTGTTGACACATTTTTGGTTGATAGAACTCTTTTAGACTAAAATGCCTTCACATGAAGACCTACGTAAACTTGCTTTGACACCTGTGGGTTGTGTTGAATCCGGACTAATCTCATTTGGAAACTATTTCTCTGATGGCCTTTTTTTGTTTAATAGTTTATTTCTAATTTTGAAACTTTCTTGAACACAATAAAAAATGTTATAGTTGGTGTTAAAGAGGCAGAATTGAAGGGTACAACCAAGCAACTAAAACTATGACTAGAATCAAACAAGATTCATTTAGGTCACACAATACGTGCTTTAAAGATTTGTCAGTTAAATAACTCAAAGGGAAGGTTTACTAAGTATGCTCACTGAGTATTACACCATCAGTCAGTATGATTTAACTGATGTTTCCAAGAAATCCGAGTATACATGCATGAAGAGAATCAAATTATTGAGTAAGTTGCATCATCTTTGCGATGTTAGGTGGCACTACACACCCTTTCGCGTTAGGATTCTTGTGATTAGTTAGAACAATTATTAAACAAACATGGCAGATTTGAAGCAGACGTAGAAGGAGGACAAAACGTGAAGAAATGGACGTCAACAACGCAGCTTCTTCGTTGTTCCTTGTGCCCTTCTTTTTCTGCTACTGTGTTGTTGTCATGCTGGGACTGTTGTTATTCCCGCTTCCGACGTCTCGTCACTTCCAGAACTCCAGTTTGGTTCGACTACAGCCCGACTAAGGTGTGTACATGGCTTTGAAAACTTTGATATCAGGCGGACTAAGGCAACAATTCGACTTTCTGTTAGTGCATGTAAACGTACAAGGTGAATGGGATTTCGTTGCCTTGCACATGAGAAACTTCTACCTTTTTTGTAGGGCAGTACACAGCAGCAGTTTATTACAGAATACTATTTAATTTTTAAGAAATATTTCTCCGTGGATTTGCAAATTATAGCTACTTTACAGGAAATATCTCCTCCTTGTGTCAAACTGAGCATTTAATAAACAACTATAAATGACACAAAGATTTGCAGCAAAACTGTGATTTTCTGCAATGTGAAAATTAATTATGTATTTTGAATCAAGGGAGTCTTACATAACCACCAGCATTTTCATTTAACTACTGTAATTAACTAATGGAATTTTATTAGCAGCAATTATCAATCCACCTTTTCATTCCTCAGTCAAGCTGTGTGAATGTCCAGTTACTGAGAATCATGCTCAGCTCCCGTCGTAGACAAAACCCGGACAGAAAAACATGTTTGGTGCCAAGCCCATCTTCCTTGAAGGACACAAGGAACTTTGAGCAGTTTTGTTCCTGCTTGCTCAAACAGCCTAATTATAGACTGACACTAATGTCTGTCTACTGTCACACAATGACCTCATTTACTGTGATGTAAGAGCTGAGGTCAGACAGGACAGTTTTAATCCTTGTGCTGTAACACTTTTTTGGACCGATTTGTGACACATACATTTCTAAGTGTTGATTGATTTTATGTCAGTGAAGGTTCTCAGTCATCCAGGTCATGTTAACGTCCAAAAATCCCTCTTCTTCATGGCAACTGGACTGTAGAATTGTTCTTTTTTCTGAAGATGATAAGCTTCTCATCCGAGTAGCTTCATCAGTTCTTACTACTGTCTCAAGCCTTCACCTCTGATCAGTAAGCGGTTCTCTCCTCTCTGATCAGAGGTGGCGGCTTGAGACATTTTCTTTCTCCTAGCTGCAATACAGTCTTGGCCTCCCTACGCTGGAAGCTTACCCAACATGCACACAATCCACACGAGAACAATGAGCTGCTAACAACCACCATCACCAGACCGCAACAGAAGTAGCCTGTACTAGTTCTGGGTCATCAGCATAGTTCTGGATCACTAAAAAGTGAGTTTCTAAGTAATCAACCTAAAGATGTCAACAGTGTATAACAACCTGCCTTACCCACCAGCAGTCAGAACTGATGAAGCTACTCAGATGGGAACAAAACACCTTAATGCCTTAATGAATAGGAATTATTGGACTTTCTGAAAAGCCGATAATCTGAATCTAATTGGGTTGTTTTTTTTTTGTTTTTTTTTTTTTACAACATTGGGACTCACACATGATATAATTCAGTTTGTCTAATTGTCCACCTTTTTGTCTGCTTGTTGTCCTTTGCTTATATGGTTTGATTGATTGAATGACTGATTGAGTTATGCTGTAAAGACGATATTGCTGGATGACGGTTTTGGCTTAGAATTAAAAATCGTTTTAACTTTGAATGACTTGTCATAAAATTAAATATAAATACAGTTTATTTATTTAGCACTTTTTATAGGTTAAAAGCCTCATAGTGCCTCACAACAGTCACACAAGAAAATTTTGAATTTTCACTGTTCCCTTTAGATAATTTGGAACATTTTGGTAAACACTCAACCTTTCTTTTTTTATTATTATTATTTTTTTATAATAGTAATTCTAAGGTCAAGCAATACATATATATAACATATGTATAATATGTTTAGGATGTCAAAACTTGTAAAATTCAAGGATTATGAAAAGACTGAGGTCCTCCTAGAGTCTTCAAATACACTTTCTCCTCCTTGTTATGGGCTTTTAATATATTTGTGTACACATGTATAAAAAAAAAACTGTCTTTATACTTATGCTTTGTCTGGAAAATTACCAGCAGTTCACTATTTATTCCTTCTATATTTGAAATATTAGCATTCCCCCACAAATTAAGAAAGAAAGGTAACCAAACTACCGGTAATAATAAAATATTTAGAAAAGAGGCCATAGAGAAAACAAAGCAGGAGATAAGCAGGGGATAATAAACAGATGGGACAAAAAGAGAGGTTTGCCCTTGGTAATGTGACACTGACAGTAAATATTGGTTCTTGTTATGTCAGCTTCAAGACATTGTTGGAGTTTCTCAACTTTCCTAACCTGGTTTTAAAATGACAGAAAATAGGGAGGAAAAAAAGGTGGTAGCTGAGGGCTTCAGAGGTCAGTAATTTGACCTTTTTATATAATGTTCTGTATATGTTCAGTGCTGCCTAGGCTTTAAATAAAATTGCAAAGTGTCTTGCATTTATAGAGTACCTTTATAAACATATCCAGGTTCTAAAAATCACTTCTAATTTGCCCATCAACACAAACACGATCACACATCAGTGCTTCTGTTGCATTGTCACTTTATTTACAACTCTTAGATTTTTACTATCATACCCCAACAAGGACACTCTAAAATTAGACGTTTCGCTCAACTCAAATTGGTCCGTATACTTGATAAAGAGCATCTGTATAGTTTTGGTAGTTGTTGGTGGATATGTAAAGACATACAAGACCTACATTTATTGCTCATGAGATTATTGAGAAAAATGTTTATAAATCGGAATTTTGACAGCTGTACTATTTTCTAAATAAAATAAAGATTTTTCTTCTTGTATAACTTGGGGAGTTTCTTTCCTCTGAACATTACATTTTCCAGTGGTTAGGATGTTGCAACACCTAGCAGAACATGATAAAATTGCAATGAACTGACTACCTAATTTGGCATATTTTTTTCTCTTTATTTATTTATTTTTTTTACTTTTCCTTCATAATAAGCATTTTTCCCTAAAAAACTTTTTTTTAGTGCATGGATGTTTCTGTTTACCAATGTTATAGCTTTTTTTTAAACATGCATTGCGTAATGTTTTGCATTTACAATTCGAAGCCCTTTCCTGATTGATGTGAAGCAAAATTTGCTTCTTTATTTTGCTTTGCGGATGTCTTACCTCTTTGACCTTGTGTTATTACACTCTAGTGCTGAAGCCCAGAAAACTTTCCAAACTTATGATGTTAATGAAGTTATTAGCATTAGCACTATTAGCATTTTTACCCTCTTGATTTCTGTGGAAACAGTAAAGATGTGCTTTGTCTTAGTGTTTGTTATAATATGTGATAAATAAGCAATTAAGTGCATTAAGTCGCAAATAAAAAGTGACTTAATACATAATAGTGACTAGTTGTACTATGTCATCAATTGATCTTAATAAAGCGTATATTTGATGGCAGTCTTGATCTGAATGAGGTCCTAGATTTTTGTAGTTATAGGTCAGGTTCATGGAGAGAAGAGGACAGAACGCAGTCAGACAGGAGTAGATGTTTTCCTGTAGTGCACCGGAGTGAAACGGGTATGGAGGTTTGTTTATCTGACACTTGTATGTGCAGTGCAGCATCAGACAGATATGTGTATGTCAACAAATTTGTAATTGTGCAGGATTCAGCAAGTTATTTTAGATATTGCTGAATTGTCTGTCAGCACAGGAATAAAAACAGAAACATAATGGTTAAATAAAGTTAATGAGAGTTTGTATTTTTCTTTCAGCAAATTACAATTCTTGATGGAGCTTCGCTTTGGTATGTAGGACTGATGTCCAGTGTGGTGACACAAAGGCACTCTGGTTGTCTGGTTGTTTTTCAAACCTTGCTTTTTATAAGATGATGTCCGGGTATCCACATATGCTTTCCCTCTTTGAAAATGTAACATTTCTGTTTAATTTTGGGGGGAAGTTAGATCCCCCTTTGAAATAAGCAAAATCAGAGTTGATCAATTGTAAGTTAATCAAACCTTATTTTCACTCAATCTACACAAATGAAAACACAGTGATGGATATTAATTTGCATGTCTACCAGTAGGTCACCGTAAGTATTCCACAGAGGAACACACGAGAATCTCCACCTCAGTAGGCAACTGACAGTTTAAACGAACAATAAAGTCAGAGATCTTATTCTGAGCTGTGCCGAAATTCCTCAATGAAAACGCCATTACTCGGACAAATTACGGCGACCACCTGACAGAGCCTTCGTGTGTGTCTGTGTGAGAATAAGGTAGGGGGTAGGGTGTTTGTGAGTGTGTTTCTAGTCATTCTTGAGAGCTCCACTTGCTCCACTTCTCAGATATCAATCCTCGAGTTTGGACAAATCAACGTGACACCACCAGCAGTTGACACCTACAGGTGGAAGCTAGGGAGGAGGTGCGATTGCCGTTTTAGAGTAACGGTGAGCTTAGTAGGTGAGACGTCCCAAGGCATCTAAGAACATGTACTATTAGTTCATGTAGGAACAAATGGAGTAATTGGAATGAACCATTCAGAGGGGAAAAGTGAGCACATGCACACACTGCAGAGACTGACTGCCTGAAGTAACCCCCAGGAATTGTTTCATTTAGGATTTTTTTCTTCCTGTGTCATTTGTTAAAGAAGTTAGATATGGGGACTATTGTTGGAACTACTTAACAGATAACAACTGAATTAAGATTACGATTATCTTCAGATCGTGGCCTCTGCACCACTGTGTGGATGTTGAAGACGAGCCAAAAAGTTTACCTATTTATACTTTCCTTTTTTTTCCAATTGTTTATTGCTTAATTCGTCAAGTTTTCTCCTTTCGCCCTTCGTCACTGTCATCGATGTTGCTAAATTTCCATTTGCCAAATAAGAAATCTGACAGACCTGATACCTACATGTAATGCAGTTCAGTCAGTACGTTAACATGCACTAAGTGTAAGTTGAATTATTGTCTTAGTCCGACTGATATCGAACTTTAAAAGACATGTACACACCTTAGTCGGGCCGTACTCGAACCGAACTGGAGATATTGAAATCGCGCTATTCAACCCAGATAATACGGCTCTAAATCGATATATTCCGGCACGTACATGCAAAAGCATGGTTAGCCGAGCTATTGACTGGCCTGGGACTTCCCCTTCCAGAAGTGACAACACTCCAGAAGTGGGAACAACAACAGTCATCACAATAACAACGCAGTTGCGTGCATCTTAACTGCCACACGATGAGGCTTAGGCTGTATGAAATGTACAGAGCTGCTGCACCATATCTTCAGGTGTTGTTGTCCTCTTTTTTTGTTTACTAATTGTTCTAAGACACTGGAAGAATCCCAACGCGAAAGGGAAGTGTAGCAGCACCAAGTGTTGCGCAGATGAACGCACCTTACTCAGTAATTTGATTTTCCTCCTGCACATGTATACTCAGATTTCTCGGAATCTCTAGATAAATCCTTAGCTCGATTACTGCCAACTGCTCGATTTAAATGTGCATGGAGCCGTACTGACTGTCTCACCTTGAAGAGCAGCACTCCCCCGCGCATGCATTATCTTTCCTCAGCCTCTTTTTCCTCCTCTCCTTTTTTACTTATTAAGGGATCTGACTCAGCTGTTTGTTAAAATAAAGGACCATTAGAGCGCTCCAAAGAAGAAGTTGATTAGGAAAATGGAAAGGCCAAGGTCATGGCAAAGAAAACCTTCCTTCCCTCTCCTTCGGTCCTCCTCTCATGGCCCTCATTTTTTAAATCTAAAACTCAATTTGCTTTTCTTTCATTCTAGAAACATTGAATTATGTGGTCATTTCTGGCTGTAAGGCTGAATCTTCCAGGTGAAACAGTAAGCTTGATAACTTTGTCAACATTATTAAATGACTTTTTTATTTTTGCATTCTCATATCTGTAGTTTTTGTTTTGTAAAAGCATAATTTCTGAGTCTGTAGGACGTGCTGGGTTTTGTGCTTTTGTTTAACGACTGATTGTGATGTCAACTTTTGGATGAAAATATGCATTTCAAGTTTAAAATGAAATGTAAGTCATAGTAGTTGGATGGACTGGTTGTATAATTCAAGTACTTTGTACAAAGCTTCTGAAGGCGAAATGGACCTGATAATAGTCAAAGAAATCATGGGGATACTTTTCTCATCTAACTCATCTCAATCAGACACACATATTAGATTAAACCAATAATTTGCCAGCTGAGTATGTAACATTACTTACACTGTACTACCTCTTACTTTCAAAGATACCACTCCCAAATAATTAATATATAATTATAGTATAGTTGGAAAGATTAGTTAGAAAGCTCAACATATTTCATGTGAAACTCCAAAATAAAACACCCAAAAATAAAAACAAAGGCCAAATAAATTGAAACTGAACAGACACTCTTTTCATGCTGCTTTGTCTTGATTGGTGGTCTACTTACTAATGTGGTGCTCAATGATTTGAGGTTGTTCCATTGTGTGTCAAGACTGGAAGAGCAACCATTTGGGGCTTTGTAATCTTAAGAAGCTTTTACCCCCCGAGATAATGATTCACTTCTGCTTAAAACTGACTGTTATAATTGCAGTAGCAATGCTTATTTTAACTTAAAACTGTGTGTCCTGTAACAGGTATCACTAGTTAGCTGTACAAAGTAGAGAAAGGGATTTTATTTTTCTGTCTAGCCATCTCTTTTTATTTGTACCGAACTCTTTGTGTTACTTTTCATGTGCATTACAAGGACTTTCATGGAAGTTTTTCAGAAAATGTGTTCTGTTCTCTCATTTTATATAGACACTATTCTGTACCATCTTCTTTCTCTGATAGGAGACTTTTCATTCCACTTACTGTGGCCGATTGGAAAACATAGGAAAACTTCATATTTTTGACATGTTCAAACAGGTCAAATGTAAAGCCAAGTCTTTATCCTTGAATGAAGCAGCACAAACAAGTGAATAGAAATACACAGACACAGTCTATGGTTGCAACATTTTCCCAATTCAAAATTACAAATTTTTGAGGCATGTAGTTGGAGGCACAATTGCAACATTAGTGCATGAATTTTATAACCAGTTTTGGTTTCAGTAAAATCTGAGACAAAACGCAAACCTGTTTATTGTTTCTATTCCGCCATTTAACATCTTTATATTTCTGCATTTTTTTTTAGATATTTCAACCATTCAGACTTTAAAACGTTCAGCTTGTTCAAATTGTTCCAGCTATGACGTTTTTTTTACTCAAAATCCTTGAACTTTTAAAGTTATTCCAGGATTTCCAAAACCCAAAAAGGCCCATTGAAATATAATGGGGAATTCTTCAAATCCTTTAAACACTTCTATCTTTCCACGTCATTAAGACCTTATTAGTTCAGCTAGAGACACCATTCAAACTTTAAACTAGTTTCAAGACTTTTATCAACTTATTCAGCTTTTTAAAGTGTATCGTAGCTTTTGAAATACTATCCTTTACGTTTTATAAAAAATCCAGCAATAATAATGTATTTTAATTGCGGACCTTTTAGACATCCTTGAAAAACTTTGCGGTCTTTGAGAACTCACCACTTCAGCATATATTTACCTACAGACACTATTCAACTTTATATGAGTCACAAGACTTTGGACTAAAACATACTAAAGCAGTGTTGGAATGAGGTTTATGGTCTTTGAGAAATGGCAATTTAAGTTTAATGATTTCTTTTGAGAAATTTTCCTGCCACACATATGTAACAATGACTGTATATAACAATTAACATGTCAATCAAAGTTAGCCGTGCCCTTAGCTCCTTCAGCTGAACCCCTCTGAAATATCTGCAGAGCTGCTATCAGACGTGTACAGTGGGATATGCCGTTTGACATGTTGACATGACGGTGAAGTCCTAAATGACCGTAGCGTTTAGCCGATGCTGGGTTAATACAAACCGGTGGTTGCTTCGCGAAGGGCGGTAGCATGATGACTACGGACGAGGAAGGATAGTGGCCAGCCATTGGCTCAGCCATCTGCCAGCCAAATATATTAAAACTAAGTCTCTTGCTTGATATAAACTCTCCTGGCGTGGTACAAAAGACTCTAACCCATAATGCCATCCGTTCTAAGCTTCTAAGGGAGAGGAATAATATGAAATACCTCTTGTCCACACCTTCCACTCACCCCGTATAACTGATATATCAAAACATAGCTATTATTGTTGGCTTTCAGAAAAAATAATAATAATAATTTCAAATGTGTTTTTCAGTGAGTTCAGCTGTCATTTAGCATCTCAGCATTCAACCTGGAATTTTCAAAGGAAATTAGGCCTTTGCTATTTTTTTTTCTGTCATCTAGAATATCTAGTAATAAACAAGGAGTTTCCATATTTTCAGGTATTGTTTAGCTGTCAGTATTAAATAAAAGTGAAGCAAGATATAAAAACTAAAAACACAGTTCCTTGAGTATATGTTCCAGGATCATTCTCTTCATTCTATCCCTTTTCCTCTATACTTCTCTTGCCTATCTTTATTTATTTATTTATTTTTTACACTAGTTATTTTAGAGTATCGAAAAAAAATATAAATTATTGCCATCCTTGTTCTATATGAAAAAGCAGATTGGACATTTCTTTCCCTCATAGACTTTCCGGTGCATGATGATCATTCATAAAAAGGACATTCCTTGTTCTCATTACAGACCAGATTTTATTTGTCTTCCATGCGCAAAAATCTTAAGTATCGAAAAACAGCAGATCTGAAAATGTGGTCCAACATATGAGGACCACATTTCCTTCACCCCCAACCCCCCATGTGATTTGATAAGAATTGTCTGGGAAGAAGGCTTTATCAGTATTTCCATGATGGAAGCTGTCCCTCTTATCTTCTCCCCTTGTCTTCTGCTTGTCCTCTCATCTTTTTCATGTCTGTCTTTCTTTATCTATATCTTGACCCCTCCTCATTGTGTTTTATGTTTTTATTTTCTCTAGTAAAGAGTGAGGTCCCTCTACAGCTTTGTCAAATGTCAAATTCAGAAAATTCCCCAATGCAGGACTAATAAAGGTTTTCCGTATCTCTAAATTCCCTGAGGTTTTTATAGAAACAATTTCTGATGTATTTGTTATGTAGAAGTTAGCACAGTGTTAGGAAGCATGGAAGGTTCATTTAATTATTTGTTTTTAGAAAAATAGTTGTTTGTTTAAAAAGTGTTTATCTGAAGGTTTTCATAAGATTTTTTTTGTCATTTAAAACAAAAGTATTATGGCTGTTTTCATGTATATTTTGACGATAATCCATTGTAATAGAACTTTGGCAATAACATAAGATGTAGGAAGTCTTTTTTTTTTAAAGTCTTGATTTGTTTATGTAGTCTATATTTTTCCATGAAAGGTGATGGTATTTATTTTTCCAGATGGAATTAATATTTCCAACTTCGTGACATCACTGGAATGCAGCAGATTCCCACATTTGAACCTTTTTTGGCATGTCAACACATGTTGGAGGACTCTGTGCAAACCATCTTGAGAAGTAAATGAAAAAGGCACCTTTTACATTTCAGGCATGTTTTAAGGGAACTGAGATCACTGGCTGAGCATGTAAGGGCCAGCTGCAGGGATGTCTGGGTGCGACGACACAGCTGTATCGACATTTTTGCCTCTGGGCAGTAAAATGCCACCTGGAAAGTGCTGTGATTAGAATCAGGATTGTGGTTTTTGGGAATGTGCAAGCTGTCATTAGCCACAGTTTTTTTTTCCTCCTACTTTCATAGAGAGGTAATTTGTAGCTCCAGGTTCCAGCTTTTTCTGTGTGAAGAAAAAGTCAGGAGAACAGCTGTTTTGCCTGCTGGCTGCCAAGATCTTGTTCTAAGTGAGAATTTAAGAGTTTTTTCTTTTTATTTATTTATTTATTTATTTTTTTAGATCAAAGGATGAGAGTATCTGAGACATTTACTGGAGGTTTACAGGTCACGTTAATTCCGTTTTTTTTCTTTCTTTAATAGAAGTGCACCGACATATTTGTCCACATGTGTATGTAGTTGAGTGTATTCACTCCACATCTTACCTTTTGTGAAACATTGAGGGTGTGTGGTTATGTTTTGGGGCTGCTTTGCTTCATCTGGTTTAGGGGCTTTGAGTCTGTGCAGGCCACAATGAAGTCTCAAGACTATTTCGACATCGTTGACAGAACCATTCGGCCCAATGTTAGGAAACTCAGCCTTGGTTGCATGTCATAAAAATGATCATAATAATAATGCAATACACACAGCTAATATCCCCCATGAATAACTGATTAAAACACTGGACTATTTTTAAATGGCCCCCTTGTATGGCCTTGATCTTTATTTGCTTCTTGGCAGTAATTGCTGCTAACGGTTGTACAACAAAATATTATGTTTAGATTCCTATAATTTTTGTCCATGCCATTGTCATTTGTTTGATTGTCATCTGCATAGCTATGGTAGTTTATTTTTTTTGTTCTTTATAATATTTGCCAGTGAGGGAATGTAGATGGTAAACAGAAGGGGTCCTAGGATGGAACCTTGGGGAACTCCACATGTAATTCTTGTCAGCTCATGTAAAGTTCTCCAGTCATTTGAGTAATGTATTGTAGTCAACGGTATCAAATGCAGCACTGACATCTAGTGTGATGCTGTGTGGTGCTGTCTAAAACCTGATTGGAAGACATCATAGCAGTTATTTTGTGTTAAAAAGCTGAGATTTGAGATTGGTCTGTAGTTGTTTATTTGTGTCTTGTCAAGCTTGACCTTTTTCAGCAGAGGTTTAATCACAGCTGTTTTCAATGGCTCTGGAAACACACCTGACATTAAGGACAGTTAATAATCTCATACAGGTCATACAGGTCTGACTCCAAAATCTTTGAGACTTTTTTGAAAAAACCTGTTGGCAGGAGGTCTAAACAGCAAACGGAGGACCTCCTTGCATTCCTCAGTTGTAAATTATAATGAGTGACGTTTCACCTTAATAAATATCATAATGAACCTGGAGATTTGTTTTTCTCCATCTGCGCTGAGCTTTCCGAGACTCTTTTCTATTTTTCACCAGTGTGGAGTTTCACCATGGATACTTCTTCCTTCCAGAGATAACATCACCTTAATGGGAGCAATAGTGTCTATAACATTTAATATTTCAGCACTGAAGCTACTGACAGTCATTGACTGAACTCCTGGACAGGCAGGTGTTACAGAGAAGACCTGGTTAAAGATCTCACTGCTGTTTTCAGTTATACACCAGTTTGTGATCACTGCTGTTGACACATTTGTGTTCACTGAAATCAGTGGAGGAAGGATCAGACAGGCCCACATCAGACAAAGTAACCAAAAACGTAACACTACATAATGTACACTTAGCTTCGTTGCAATCATTAATTAGTTTAAAGTGGTCCCACACTACACTTCGTTTTGACTTCTTCATGTAAGTGAGCTGAGCCAGTGTGTTGCATTTAAGCCTAGGCGCCCTCTACTGGCGACACTAGTGGAAAGGGGGATTAACTGACAATTGATTTAATTTAATCAAGTAACTTCTTGTTGACAATCACTAGCAGCTTAGTTGTTTACATCCCTATTAAAACACATTCATGTGGATACAAACAGTAATGCAGTAATGCAACAGTCTCCGGTATTTTTATGAAGGTGATTTGTATGCAGTTTCTATTGTGAGGGCTCACAAAAACTTGAAGACTTAATAGTAAAATGAGTGAGAGGCGGGCTGAGAGGCCAAATTTATTATTAAAAAAAAATAAAAGTAAAATGAAAACAAAAAACCCAGAGCTGGGACTGTGTAAACCTTAACTTGAAATGCTCAAATGAGTCTTTCCACAGAGAAGTCACATGGCAGCCACTGGCAGAGGATAGCTGAAAAAAAAAAAAGAAAGCCACGATTCGACTTTTTCAGGGCAAACAAAAATTCATCTGGAAAGTGGGGCTTGGTGGATTCCTCTGAGCGTTCCAGTAGGATGTTTAATGGGATGGCAAAAAATGGAGAGCAGGACCTCCGATTTAAACTGACAGGGTAGACTAGGATGAGGACAAGGGTCCGGTGTGGAGATGCCCCCTGTGGCAACAGAAAACGACACCCTAGGGGTGAAGGTGATAGAAAAAAAAAAATCAAGGGCTATGGTGCACCACAACAGTTGCTTACTGATTTAGTCTTTTTTATTTTTCTTGGGCAGATTCATGCCATCTATCTTCAGCTAGTCATCCGTCTTCTAAGGTGTTTAGTTCCTGGTGGAGATGAATTTGTTTGTGGCTATTAGGTTTATTAGATCCTTTTCCTCAGTCACAAAAAGGAAGAATTCCCTCTTCGCGTTGGGAATGAGGTACTGCTTCAAGTGGAGAAGCTCAAGTGTCTCAGGGCCTTGATCATAAAAGAGGGAAGACTGGAACAGACTGTGCAGCATCTGCATCTGCATCTGCATCTGCAGTCCTGCAGACCCTGTACTGGTCTGTGGCAGTTAGGAGACAGTTGAGCCAAAAAGGGAGGCTGTCTGGTTCCAGGTCAGTCTTTGTTCCTTCCCTCTCTTACGGTTAACAGTTGTTTGTAGTGACAACAAACAATGAGATTGGAAACACAAGCAGATGAAATTATTTTCCTCTGTAGGGTTGCCAGACTCTTTCTTAAGAGTTAGGGTAAGAAGTTTAGTCATCCAGGAGGGACTCGGGGAGGAGCTGCTGCTGTTGAGAGGGGCCAACTCAGGTGGTTTGGGCACCTGGTTAGGAGGCTTCATGGATTCCTCCCTGTTACTGAGGTGTTTGCAGGCATGCCCAACAGGGAGAAGGCCCAGAGGCAGAACCAGGCACGGCGGGTAGTTGGCTTGGGGACACCTTGGTGTCCTGGAAGAGCTAGAGGAGGTAGTGGTGAGACAGATGTCTGGGTGTCTCTTCTTAGGCTGTTGTCCTGGCAACCTGAACTCAGATAAACAGAAGTTAATGAATGAATGGATGGATATTTTGTATTTGGATATTATCATCATAAATATCTTATCTCATTTAAATAACATTTTACTGTTGTTTTTTTTAATCAAAACAATCAGACAAACAGAAGTTTGGCTGTAATTGAAAGAATGCTTCCTTGAAATTGTAGTGATCTAGTGGATGAAGTGGAATTATTAGATCTTTATCATGTCTTAATATTGAAACCAACAGGAAAACAATGTTTATGATGATAATTACTAGTTGCATGTATTTGAAGAAAAAAACAATTTAGACTAAGAAGACTGCTTTTTAACTGGAAAATCCTCACTGAAACATGTCAAGTAAGACGTGCTTTGTTACTCCATAGTTTTCCTGAAATGCCCCCGTCCTCGTTCCCTGCTGCATCCCTCCCCCCATCTGCACCTTTGTCATTTTATTATTTGTGTCATTTATTTCCATGGCTACCAGAGGCACGTCACAGCACCATGGAATGTGTACAATTATTAACCAAATTGGTGCCCGACGCCCTCATACACAAACACTGGGATTCCCGACACTTATGGACATAAGTGTACTCATAGATGTGTGTATACTTATGTCCATAAATATATCCACCCAATATAAAAGCTGGGAATTTTCCTTAAATTAATAAAAACATAGCTCTGTATAGTTTCATGGCTTTAGGTTTTTTTAACAGTTCAAAGTGCAAAGGAGATTATTTTATTGTCTTCCTTGACAACCTTCTTTATATTTAGAAAAATAAAACCAAATCTGGATGTTTGCCTTTTGTTACATTACTCTTCATTTGATTTACATGTTTTAATTATTTTGGCAAAAGGAATGATGTAGACTGAATTAAGAGATCATGGTTTTGCAAGGGAAATCTGTTGTGTTACTAGGTGTACACAAGGATGCAGCAGCTTAATTGCACATACTTGTCGCCGTTTGATTCTCCTTTTCATGATCCTCCATCCATTTTTAAAAAGGCTGATTAAGACTTCTGGAAAGCCAGTCAAGCACACTGTTTCTACTGTATCTGTATGACTATATGAGATGAAGTCATCTATAAAAGTCTTGGCTTGAGCCGTTGCTTGGTTGTAAGGTTACAGCGATTGTTTCCCATTCATATCATATTCATATACATACACTAAATCAGTTTCTGCCTAGTGGTGACCTGTTGCTTGCTGGTGGTTTCTATGGTAATTGCAGGTTGATTGATTGGCCTGGAGGGAATTCAGCCAGGCTGACCTGTGAGGCTGCCAGTAATCCATAAATCCCACTGAGGCCTTTGTGTGTGTTGGGATAAAAAGAGGCCAGCAGAACCTTTTTTTTTATTTTTTTGTTTATATGTGTGTGTGCACATTGTTGTTTAAGCCAGGCAACAGACTGATTGAGACCCCTTTCAGCCTGTGTATGGCTGACTATGTATGCATTCATGTTTTCACTCAGAATTGCAAGTCAGTTTCTACTGTTAAGAGAGGACAATAACATAACTGCATTAGCAGGAACAAGTAACATAGGGCAGGCGTCAAATGCTGCCGCTTCTCTCCCTGCATATGCCCCTGCACAACCTTTAATATTTTGCCTTTGTTTCCAAATCAAATCTCCTTTGTTTCTTCAATAATTCTCCTTTTAAGATGTCTTGTGTTACATGTCTAAATTTCATTGACATTAGTGGAATTTGATACTGTCTATGAATACTTATCATTAACCAGCATTCAGTTGAGGAAATGAATTCCACCATTTTTTAAAAAGAGAGGGTAGTTCCTTGCTTGATCTTTTCATTATTAAAACCTTGTGTTTACATGTATGTAATGAAAGTGTCACAGTACGTTCATCTTTAATGGGGTGACGTCATGCGTTGCTGAAGGGAATGGTGGGTTCTGTGCGTTGTGGCATTGGCATTGCTTGTGTCAAAACTTGGGACATTTTCGACTTTTGACACTTGGAAATGTCGACCCATCAAGTTGCGACCACGCAGCTAATCCTAGAAAATGAAATTGCACATGATAGTTTTTAAGTACAAGGTTTATTTGTATAGCAAAAATTAAGAAATTTGACTGATTGTTTGTGGGATGATGAAGGCACATCAGAGGCACCACTCCTCAAGTATTTGATTAATATCGTAAGGAGAAGACAGTTACTTGCAGGTAACTTACTGTTTTAGTCTGCCAATTATCCTCAACTGAAGTGAAAAACATGGTCATCACATTCACTGATATTTTCTTGCATAATTAGGATTACTGATTGTGTTAAAATTCCTATATATTTTTAAAAAAAAGCTGTGATTATTCCTTGTTATTTTTTTAAGTATACTTTTTAGTATTAATGTCCAATATTTGACTTTTTAAACAACATGTCATCATTTTCTTCAAATGTTTCTCAAGACATTGAGTTGTTAGTAGAGGATGTTAGTAGGACACTAACCACTAAAGTTAGACTTTTACATGTAAAACAAAATGTAGAGTTCAGCAGATTTCCACTATACTTTACATTTTTGTTGATTAGGGCATAACGCCTGACTGCTGGAGAAACCAGCTACTTTGAATATGAAATTTAATGTCAATCCAGGATTAAAAAATGTAAACCCTTGAAAGAACAGAAAATATAGTTGTATTTTATAAAGACATTTGTCCAGTTTCCTGGTATTGCTAAAAGAAAAAGTGTAATTCAAATAATATATAGCTAAACATTTTTTCCTCACACTAATTCCTCTTTTTTGGACAAATATTTTATTCCAGTATTTGACAGTATTGTATTGTGAGTTACGGCAGTGATTTTATGTTATTTTTATTTGTATTTATTTTTGTGTGTGTATTGCCTCTGTTATGCTGTGGCTGTATTTATCTCTTTTTAATGAAGAGTTAGAGATGTGTGGACCACACAACCTGTTATAGAAGTGATCGGATTAAAACCAGCTAGTTCAGATCCATTCAGAGCCTTCATTAAAAATGTTAAATGTGACAGTTGTTGGTTTGATAAGGACATTTGCCATGTAAAACATTATTTTGATAATTCTAGGATGTATTTTTTTTTCTTTTTTATGTTTTTCCCCCCACGTTTACAAATAATGAGTAGTTTCCATGGGCTGAATGGTGATTTGGTGTTTAGCACCGTTGCCTCACAGCACGAGGGTTCCTGATAATCCCAGCAGGAGGTTCTCTGGGTACGCCAGTCTAGGGTGCACCCCTGCTCTTTGTCCTAAAACAACGTTAAAATCAAGGCTTAAACTGAAATATCAACAGCGCCTTCTATATTTAATCACACACATCAAAGAGCGGCTAGTGATTACTTATGATGTTATTACTTGTGTGACTGTGTTTTTACTTTGTGTTTCAAATGAGGAGGAATTTCAAGGTCTGACAGACAAAAACGGTGCAGCTGAACTAACCCTACCCTCGACAGCAGTTTATCGTTGCTGTTTAACTAGTGTCGGGACCTGTCAGGAAATGAATTAGGGATGACAAGTAAAAAAGAGAAAAAGCAACAGGCAGCTGCAGAGCCAGGCTGAAACCGGAGAGCACATGTCAGTGTGTGATATCGGAGCGGCTGGTGTTCATTAGGAAGTTAGGAATGAGCTTTCTGACAGTAACTTGTGACATCACATAAATAACAGAGCGTATTAGATCAGAAGAAATGTTATTGGTTTTGACATGATGTCTCGTAAGACTTTGGACTCTCCTTAGGCTTTATAAGGGACATCCAGGGCATCCCTTGGGCACTTTAGTTGTCTATTTTTGATTAAAAAAGTTATATTCTGCGGAGACATTTCCTGACGTCCTAATGAAATGTCTGTGACGTGCTTTTGTCTAAACACTGCAAAGGGAGGTGGAACTGCCTCTTTTTCAGGTGAGACATAGCAATTACTTTTAGAGTGGAGTGGCCCACATGACTCCGTTTCAGTTTTGAAACATCTTACACAGCTTCAAGCTTAAATGCTAATATAAAAAAAAAAAAAAAAAAAAGACAAATCAGTCAAACACTTTTATCAACATGCGAGAGAGTGTATAGGGAGCATACGCTGCTACACTACATATATACTTTATTCACAGACGTTTAGGCACAACCTGAAGCCCTTCAACATGTGTAAATCACATGTTGAAGGGCTTCAGGTTGTTGCACTGATACAATATAATTATCAAATTTATTTCTGAAATGAATTTGCTGTAAATAGCAGCAAGCAAGAACAAAAACAACTGAGCTTCACCACTTCTAAGGTACAGAATAAACGGCCTGATTTGAAGTTGAAGTTGAGTGAAGATAAAGATGAGGAGGCTGGATAATTCTACTTTAATCTGTGTATTTGACGTCGCAGTTCCCTGCAAATGTAAATGTCTCACTAAATTACAGAGTTTTGAACCTGAAGCCACAAACAAATTTCCAAATTTTCTTTTCTTTTCTTTTCATTTGAAGTAGAGCATTTTTTTCTTCCTCATGTATCCTCCTTAAGCTGTTTAATGTGTCTTGTTTCTTCTATTTGCACCAACTGGCTTCTTATCCTTTATCTTATTCTGTTCATTTATTTTTCAAAAGTTTTCATATCCATTTAAAACTTAATATTTCTGTACTTGTCTGTCATTATTGTTTATATTGATTGATTTCTTTACACACACACACACACACACACACACACATATATATATATATATATATATATATATATATATTGCATTATATATATATATATATATATATATATTGCATTTTTTTATTAAATAGAATTTTATTCTGACTCTAATAAGTGGTTTATGTGGATTGTTTTTATTTTTTTATCTTTACAGCTCTTCCATGTGGCCTACGTGTTGATTAAATTTGCCAACTCCCCTCGTCCAGACCTCTGGGTTCTGGAGCGATCTACGGACTTTGGACAGACCTACCAACCATGGCAATACTTTTCTTGTGAGTGGAACACACACATTACATAAATGTTCATCAACAATACAAACACACTGTCACTGTCACTGTAAATGTCAAGCAGTAGGATAAAAGTTGAATTCCACGAGCATCACTTTATAGTGTCCAAAGGTCTCAAATGTTGGAGTTAACCTGCATTCCTGACAGTGAGTAGATAGTTGCCACGTTGGTTGTGGCAGCAGTCTGTTCAGGTGAGCTAGAGGGGTAATTCTAGGAATGTGTGAGAACAAGTCACTGCGAGTTTATCTGATCAAAAAAGGCAAAAGCAAAAGGGCTTTTGGTTCAGATCCAAATGCTTTTATAATTATCGATAATTGATTACACCCTAATAATTAAAAAACGGAATATAATCAATTGATATTTTTTGACAGGCACGTGCCTTAGGCTTTTAAGGTCATAAATAAATCTTCACATGAAATGACTGTAAAAAAAGAGGAGGAATAAAAAATTTTTTTAGGATAAAATAAATAAACAAATCTATCTGAAAAATATTATATGCATGTCTGTATATGCATATAATATATGGTACAGTCCAGGGTGTATATGCGTGTGTGTGTGTGTGTATGTGTGTGTGTGTGAGGCACTTCCCTGTCAAAATATATATTGATTATATACAATTTTGTGCGTCTGTTTGTGAAGCCTCTATGACAGACTGTATTGAGCGTTTTGGACAGAGAACCATTGAGAGAATAAACCAAGACGACGATGTTATCTGCACCACCGAATACTCGCGCATACTGCCACTTGAAAATGGAGAGGTGAGTATGATTCCATTAAAGATACTTCAAAATGTTTGTAACTGCAAACGTTAAAATATTTGAAGTTTTGAGGTTTTCTAAGACAAAATTACCTATTTGACAGTATTTAATATTTGAAGAGATGCTGCCTATTTTTGTTTTATTACAGTATTTGAAGGATAGGACAAAACTGCATGAACGTGTGACTTTGGAACATTGCAATGAACATGTTTTACCATTTTATTCGCTTTCTCAGTCTTTTGCTGAATCACAAGGGATTAAAAGTATCCGGGGATGTGCAGTCATTTCTAATAATTACAGAGGGCACCTGTGACTTTTATCCAATGCAAATGCAGCATGTCTGTGATGTATACAGAGGCTTCAATCCACCTCCAGACAGTCCAGGTTCTAGTCCGGGCTTGTGAGCCCTTCGGTCTTCCCCAATCTTTCCACCCCCATTCCTGTTGTCACACCAAAAAAAAAAAAATCAACATTAAGCTTCAGACAGGGACGTATGAAACAAGTTGGCCAGATCAGCACAAGATCGCCACTGAGATGCTGACAGGCTGCATTACGCAGGAACAAGCTTTTATCTTTCATCAAACTCAAAGCTTCTCTGACAACACAAAAACTCTTTGACTTCAGCCAAAAGTTCCGGTTACATTTACCATTAAATTAACTCAATATTCAAAGTTAATGTTAAATGTCTGACATGTCTGAAAGGGGGCAGGAAGAAGTAAAACTTATTTAATCCCACCCCTTCTCCAATATTTCATAGTTACACTACATAATTACGCATATATTTACATATAAAATAATGCAGAAAGTCTAATCTAATATTATATTATATAATATTATACTACATTTGCTACACTATATACTACATATACTACACTATATACTACATATACTACACTATATACTACATATACTAGACATACTACACTATATACTACACATACTACACTATATACTACATATGATACACTATATACTACATATACTACACTATACAATACATATACTACACTATATACTACATATACTACACTATACACTACATATACTACACTATATACTATATATAATACACTATACTACATAAAATACACTATAAACTACATATACTACACAATATACTACATACACTACACATACTACACTATATACTACACATACCACACTATATACTACATATGATACACTATATACTACATATACTACACTATACAATACATATACTACACTATATACTACATATACTACACTATATACTACATATAATACACTATATACTACATAAAATACACTATAAACTACATATACTACACAATATACTACATATACTACACATACTACACTATATACTACATATACTACACTATATACTACATATACTACACTATACACTACATATACTACACTATACACTATATATACTACACTATTTACTACATATACTACACTATTTACTACATATACTACACTTCATACTACAACTAACAAGCCCAGTCCCCCCCACCAGCCCTCACTCAGCACTCCACGATGACTGCATGGTTCTGCAAGAGAAGAACCATGAGGTCCCTCGACCTGGTCGGCCCACACCAACACAAGCACCCAGACCCCTGACAGCAACACCAACAAGCCAGCCCAAGCACTGACAAGCATTGACTTCATTAATGTCATGACATCATTGTCAACTTGTTTCCTGGAGAGTAAACTTGATATGTTTTTATGTGTTTGGTATCTACTGATGTTTGTGTACTCCTGCTTCCCTCAGATTGTGGTGTCCCTGGTAAATGGTCGTCCTGGGGCAATGAACTTCTCCTACTCTCCACTGCTGAGGGAGTTCACAAAAGCCACCAACATCAGACTCCGCTTCCTGAGAACAAACACGCTGCTGGCGCACCTGATGGGCAAGGCACTTCGTGACCCCACCGTCACCCGCAGGGTGAGGCGCTGCTGCAAGCCAATCAATAAGTCAATCAATTGAGCTCAAATTTCTAAATTTCTTCTGAAATGGCTGACTCAAAGACCAGAAGAAACCTTACTTAAATGTTCTGGGCCAATTCAGCAATCACTAGCTTTGCTAATGTTTACAGTTTTAGACGGTAAGATGTAAGACGGTCATGTGACCTCTTCCCTCTTCAAAATATTATTTTGATGTCAGTTTCAGGACATTGGTGATGCACGGAGTCAAATTTAACTTTTGGTCATCCTTCTAATTTGAATCTCTAACCATGCTCAGCAAAATTTCTCATTATCACTTCCAAGCCAGTTTTGTACAAGTGTGGCGTTAAGCTGCACATGCACTTGTACATAAAACAATTGGTTTCATGAATGCAGGATTGACTCTGCAAGGTGAATATTTACACTGTTATGTACTTCAGGTTTCCAGCCATTTTAACTGGAACAGCTTAACCTGTCCCAGTTGCAGCACAGCAGTTAAGTTGGACTCGAGGCTAGGTCTAGATTAAACTAGAAACTGTGTGCTTAACTGTGACAAACTGGAACTAAGTAACCACATGCTCACTGTGCAGTTTATTTTTGACTTTATGTTAACATATAACATATTTTTGAGTGAACATAATACTACATTACACTATTTCATACTACTCAGCATTTTACATCATTAACAGTAAAATGTAACTGCAGAGTTGAAGAAGTGGTTGAACTTTCTTCAACTTTCTTGATGTAGTATACATTATTATGTGATGAGTTGGCTTAGGGTAAAATTAACATACAGTCTTTAAAAATTAAAAATGTACAAATTAGAGGCTTTATTTTGTCTGGACATATAGAAGAATATGCTTATGTTTTGTAAATTATTTTTATACACGCATCACCAAACCTTTTTGCTGTGAGGCAACAGGGCCAACGACAACACTGCGGTGCTGCACCGTATCAGAACATACTCATGTGTACTGTTGATTTTCTACAGTATTACTACAGTATCAAAGACATCAGTATCGGAGGGCGTTGTGTGTGTAACGGACATGCGGAGGCCTGCAATGCCAAGGACCCCAATGACCCCTACAAGTAAGTTATTTAAATTTCTGAAAACGCAACCAGTAGCCAGACTGCACTTTGATGACTCGTAGACCTGTGGGATAGTGAGGGCTGAGCACCGAGGGTGCTATTGTAATTGCGCTGTTTATTGTTGTTGTTGTTGTTATTATTAGGGTTATTAGGGAGTCTGTTCTGCAAGGGTTCTGTTGTATCTGTAATGTTATGTTGTTACCACAGCAATTAACTAATTAACCTCCGCATATGTTCAGCTATTTCAGCAATTCAGCTACAAAATTCAGCTCCTGCAATGATTTTTGGTTCAGCAAACCTTTGCAGTTTATGAGATTCCAAGATGTTCTTGATTTCAGATTTCAGATTTACTCCGCCCACTTTTATACTAGAGTTTCAGATTTAGGCTCAAATTTTGGGAAAATCTATGCTCTGTCCCCCAATATGATCCCCAAAGCTCTGTGAGTTACTAAACTTGAGATCAGCCTCAAAGAGACAACCTCCTTCTGTCAGGGTATACTCCGTCGTAGAAAAAGGTCAGAGTCATTTGTAGTGTTTTGATTATTTGTTTATTGGAAAAAAAAGTTCTCCTTTTGCTTGTGATGGTCTCATGGTGTCAAAATGATTGTGAAAGTATGAAAGGATTTCCCACAGCATTAAAAAGTTTCAGACAGTGCACTTAGGGAAAATCCTGCTCATTTATGTCTGTCTGATCCTGCCTGCTCATTAGTCTCCATGGTAACGTCACACCTGATTTTAGCTTTTAGTGTGTGTGCGTGCGTGCGTGCGTGCGTGCGTGCGTGCGTGCGTGCGTGCGTGAGTGCGTGAGTGCGTGCATGCGTGCGTGCGTGTTTGTGTCTGACAACAAAGTACTGACAAGACCATGACTGTGCCTATCTGATTTGGCAATCCTTTTAATAAGTTTATAACTCTTTCGGAACTCTTTCTAAAATTTAGACTTTTTAACTTCGTTCCACCAATAGCTGCTGCTTTTCAACCATAATTGCATATACCATTGTGCTGCCTCCTGGGCTGTTTTGGGGAAAAAAACAACGTCTGTATCCTGTTGGAAGGCTAGAATAGTTTAATGGTTTAAGCACATGTTGTTAAAAGCGGACTTCTTCCACCTTCAGCTGATGTACACTAATTGCAAATCACCACATTTTTCTCAACATTTTGTGGCTGTCAGCAGTTTTCTAAGCTTTTTATTTTATGACAAGTAATATTACAGTCAGTGTCACCAAACTGTAGAAATACAACTCTATGTGTCAGAATGATTAAGGGTTTTTCTCAGACTTCTTCAGTGAATAATTTCATTTTCATCATTTATTTTAACATGGGAAACATGGAAAGGAAACATGCCTTGGCTGTTGCAGCTCGGTTAATTGACAACAGGAAGTGATTTGCTGCGCTAACATATTTTCTTCTCTTGGCGTAATGGAAGGGAAGGTGATGATACACATCTTGATGAAGTATTGTGAAAAATAACTTTTCTGCATTCAGTGTCGTGATACTGACACTGCTGCTGTGTTTTGTTGATTCACAATGGCAATTCTGAACCAGACTGAATGGTTTGAGGTCATTTACACCTAACCTGACCAACCAGTTTTTAACACATTGAGGATGACTCTAACTTTCTTTTTTGTAACTTTTAGACGGCACTGTAAGAAGCAATGTGAGAGGGCAGCAAAGTTTGATGTATCACCATGAATGTAAAAAAAGTTGTTTGCTTGCTTTGCATGGTCCAATCTGACCAAAGATTTGTATCATTGACGAGGCTCCCACTCAGAAAAAGTGAACATAACAATCTTGGCTAAACTTATGTCCTATATTGAATCTGTGCTACATCAGATCAGCCTCATATGTATACTTAATATATTTTAACTATCATCATTTACATAAAAATGTTTTGATGGATTCTAACAATGCCTGCATCATTTTTTTTAATATGTCGATGGTTTTGTCACATGTGTAAGAAAGAAATTAAAATTTATCCATTTGTCTGTCAGAGGGGATATTTTAGTTTCATCCCCTCTCCTAGTGGTGGAAAAATGCACTAATATCAAACAATGAAAAAACACAGCATTTGGTTCCTGAGGAAAATTGTGGGAGTAAAAGAGAGAGTGATGAGTTTTGAAACACTACCTTCAGTTGGATAAAAAGGTGGAAAGTTATGCTGGAGGTGTCAGGAATGTGACATGAACACCTGTCTGGGCAAAAAATTTTTTTTTTGTAGCACAATTTTGGCATCTTATTTTGAAACTTAGTTTTTATTTTGGTTTTTTTTTTTTGGAAATTCAAAAGAATGTGTTAGACATTACCTACAATTTAAAGTAAAAAGTGTATAAAACTTCGCTAAATGTGTCCATACGGTTTTTGACATTTGCAATTTATATTTTCATTTTTAAGCTATAAAAACAGTTTATTAAACACATTATTCACTTAGATATGCTCACAGTCCTGCGTGCATCTTAAACACTTACGCTACACATGCACTACACATACAGCACACACGTCACCAAAATTAAACAATGGTAAATGAAATACTCCTCCTCCATTTCTCTACTTGTCTCTACTTGTCTACATGTCTACTTTTATTCTAAAACAACATGTTATAGAGTCATTCCCATCCACTACAACACATCACACAGACCCCAAACTGCACCCATCACTGTCTTGTCTTTTCTTACTTGTTCTTTCATGTCCCATGTTTCTTAGTCTTTCACATCTCACACACGGTGATCTTAGTCCTCTTTGGCAGAATTTTTATTCCCCCTTTTTATCTTTCTCTAGGGATTGATGAAATATGGTTAGGCTGTCATGAAGGCTGGTGAAGGGAACACACTCACAAACACCCATGTGCACATAAAAAAAAAAAAAAACCTTCTGTTGCAAGATTAAAATGCATATATATATGGCTCTTGGGTTCTACCTAACTTGGTATTAACCATTAATAAATGTGCAAACAAAGGGGAAAAAAACAAAACATTTGTCATTTTGAAGGTAAAAAAAAGTTATTCCAACTAGGATTTACAGAATACTGTAGTAAAGTGGTTGCACCTAGAGGCGGTTGCCATGGCCTGATCGACGCTGCTTGCATCTTTAATTTTGTCTGTTTTTCCACTTCACAGGCATGCTTGTTTGTGTATGTGTGTCCATTTTTGAAGACAGAGGATAGGAAATCTTTGTAAAGACAGGAGCTTCAAAAACCGATTTATGTACTTATGTCACTTAAGTCTTCGCCCGTTCCAATAGCCACTACAGACCCCATGCTATGATTCTGGGATTAAGCATAAAAGGTTACGGTTCCATTCTGTGCCAAGACTCTGTGTGTGTGTGTGTATGTATGTGTGTGTGTGTGTGTGTGTGTGTGTGTGTGTGTGTGTGTGTGTGTGTGTGTGTGTGTGTGTGTGTGTGTGTGTGTGCGTGTGTGTGTTTAAAAGCATCTTTAATGTTTAACTTTCATCAAAAAAGATACAGGATTTGTTGAAACATGTAATCCCACTTACAAGATGAACAAAATGACATAACCTTGTGTTTAGTATTGCCAGCAAGTAAGGAAAGTTGATAAATCTGCAACTCTTCAAGGTAAATACATTTTTAATATGTCTGAAGATTTTCAGGAGTGAGGTAATTTCACGACTGGATTTGTTGCACAGGTGACATCCTATCACAGTTCCACGCTGGAATTCACTGAGCTCCTGAGAGCAACTCATTTTTTCACATTAGTTGTAAAAACAGTCATGCTGAGGTGCTTGATTTTATACACCTGTGGACATGGAAGTGATTGGAACACCCTGATTCCGATTATTTGGATGGGTGAGCAAATACTTTTCGCAATATAGTGTATATGTTTATATTTATTCCTATTTTCAGTTTATATCTGTTTACTACTACATATATGTCTGTTTACATTTGCATTTTGACACTTTTGACTCTTTTGTTGACCCTTTTTATTTGGTTACATTTTTTAGTATTAGTATTATTTAGTCATTTATTTACTACTCATTTATACCCCCCTAACTAAACCTTCATTCCATTCATCATATATAATTTAGGTAAATGCAATGTCAGATAAGGTGCAAAAGTTGATATTTTCTTCAATGTAATTATTTACTCAACGAAGAACAACCTAAAATGCCTGTATACATGTAAAGGTTTGTGAAAACCTAACTACAACTCTGCTGTGTCTGTAAGAATGGAAAGTAAGTAACAGTTGGATATATGAAAAATATAGCTACAGTTACTCAGATATTCAGTCATATATGTTGTTTTGTTTCTGTGAAGCATTGTGAATTGCACAAGTAAATAAACTGTTTTATGTGCTGTATTTATCCCATTTCCTCAGTTATGTCTGGTTTTCCCTGCAGGCGGTGGATTCCACAATAAGCTATTATTACGCTGTCAAATCCACCATGTGTCATGTACATAAATACGTTTACGCACGCACACACGCACGCACGCACGCACACATACACGTACACACACACACACACACACACACACACACACACACACACACACACACACACACACACACACACACAGGCATGAATGTATCTTCCTGTTTGTCTCTCATTCTAGGTTCAGGTACACACATGCAGCCCTGCTGGTTTTCCTATACTTTTCCGTGCTTTACACATAGAAGTAATTAGATCTCCAATACGCCTGTCACTTGGACAGACACGTTGAAACAATCAAAAACATTCTTGTGCAAAACCGAAACACTCACAGGCAACTTTCTGAGTTTCGATTAAAAAAAGGGATTTTAGAGAACTTAGAGTGATAACAAAGAGGTTTTCTGGAATAAAGAAATACGAGTTTTGATGGACATTTCCAACCAATAGAATAGTACAGACACATGCATAGCTTTTTTGAAAGATTTACACTTTGACTCCAACATTTTGGAGATACGTGGTAAAAGTGCTTAATTTGCATAGTGTTTACCATATGCAGTCCCATGAAAAACTAAGAAAGAAGACTAAAAACTAACTACCCTCCTTAAAGCCATTCATCATGAAGTGGCCCTTAAAAAAATGATAAAGGCAATATCAGATCAGCTACAACTGTTGATATGCAAAATTATTATTGCTCAGTAAAACGTAATGCAAAATACAGAGTCAGGTTAAGTAGAGTTAAGTAGAGCCTTACTTTAGACTTCAAACAGTCACAAAACCTAAAGATATATGATGTTCAACAAAAAAAAAGTTTAAAAAAAGCTGCACATTCTCATAGTCGAGTCAAATACGGTTTCAGAAGCGTTGGTAATGACAGCTCCTGTCGGCCCTGCCAACATTAACACACCTGTTGTGTCATATAGCAGTTCCTCATAGAAATCCCTCATATACCTGGAATAAAGGCAGATATTTCAAACTCTGAAATGGACATAATGCACAGGAGTTGAACTGCAATATTAAAGAATCTCTCCATTCCTTCTTCTCTGACATAAAACAGGAATATTATGTCCAGTCTGCGAGGCCAGGAGAGGAATCCAGAACCCTTACCTAAACACCTGTCAGCATGAAACCAGGGAAAAATTAATCTTTACTGTATTCTCTGCCATTTTATGACTATTCGAAACATTTTAATGAAAATGTTCTTTCCTGTAAATGTTTAAAACATCAGGATTCCATTTCAGTGAAATCTCTGTCTCCCCCATTAGTACAGCAGTAATTGTTTGAATACCTGTTTAAAAGAAGAATTATTAGTTGGAGACCACTGGGCTCTCCTGATGGTCCATGTGATGTTGCTGTCTACGAGTGAAGGGAAAGTTATTCCAGGGATGGGTTGTGCTGCTTTTATCACACGCTGGAAAGCCTTCCTGTCCTGAGCAGCTGTTATGAACCTTTCTGATTACCCAGAACAGACATCCAGGTTAAACAAAGCACATTTATTCTCTGATGCGTCCAAAAGCAGCGTGTCACATAGTGCACGGAGCGCTGAATGAAACTGCCAAGCGGATTCAACAGCCACATTATAAAGGAGTTCAGAGTACACATCCCCCCGCACATCGGTACGACACATGATTATCTTGAGTCAGAACGTTCTAAGACGTCACAGGCCTCAGCACCTTTCTTATGTTATGTCTCTCATAACATAGATAGAGGAGTAAAAGTTACCGGCAGGGGGACAAAAGAGAAAATACAAGGTCGCCTTTCTTGGACAGTCTGTGTATCGCCAGATAGAAGTTCCTCTCCTGCTATCACGAGAACCGCTGCTTCTTTCCTGTTAGGATTCAGCGCGACCAACCAAAGTGATTCTACGTTTGATTAACTAAGAATGATTTCACGTCTGACTAATCAAAGGTCATTATACACAAAAGCATTCCATATGAGCAATGAAGCAATAATATTTGTCATACGTGGCAAAAGTAGGTCACTGGTGGGTTTTTCCTCTGCAGCAGCACGGCCAGCAGGCTACACCGAGCTGGAGCTGGTGATTGACAATCTCGACTATTCAGCTGTAGAAATTGCAGAGGGTTTTTGGTTGACGCTCCAACTTTCTTCTGCCTATTCAGGAAGTGCAGCCTGTGCTGGACGTTTTTAGTGGCAGTTGTGAGACCAGGTGAGATCCTCGCTGGTGTGGATTTTGAGGAATTGAAAGCTTCTCATCCTCCATCTGTCTCACCGATGTGTATTTTAGTGGGCCGCCCCCTCCTTCCTCCTCATGGCAGCGAGTGGAAAACTCGTTCGGCTCCTCTGGGTGTCTGGATTGCCGGGGTGTCGCTTCCAAGCACCTCTGCCTGTAGATATGTTGCAGTTCCTGCCACATCTGCTGCGAGTCCCTCCAGCTTCAATCTGTCCTGTCTTTTGGCCCATCTTGTAGATCTACACAGGTCCTACCAGGCCTTTCTGTAGTCTTCAGTATTAAAGACAAATGCACAAGCGCAAACGCGTAACTTGGGCCCTACTTCACTAATCCAGGGTTTGTCATTGGGGTGGGCTTTACAGAGTTTTGTGGGGATAATGCTCTCCGTGCACATACTGGTGTAACCCACTACAGATGCAGGATTTTTCCTCCGAATCCCCGGAAGAGTTCCCTCTTAAAACAGCCCGTCATACTAAAGTAGTCCTGAAGCATCAGCTCAGACTTTTATAGTTTTACCTACTGGAGGAGCTTGCTTGGGGAGTTGTCCGTAAGCTGGGAAGAGGAGCACAGAAACGCAATGTGACTGTCCAGAGTGTGGGCGCAACTTTGTGGGTGACTTTCATGTCACTGTACACTTGGTCAAGAATGTTATTTTCTCTTGTTGGGAAGCTCACATGTTGCTGGAATTTAGGGAGGACACTTCTGAGGTTGCAGTGATTAAAACCACCAGCCAAATGGAATACTGCACCTATCTGAGCAGTCTGACCATGTCATGCAGTAGCTCCAGCGAGTCATGTGATCCACCTGTGTTTAGTGCTTTATTCGTTGCATATACATACCATGTATACCTCAGTATGTAGTTAGGGTGGCATACTGCTGTAAAATGTACAGTTTTATGATAAAAGAAGACCCTTATTTGCCATTTGTACATAAACATATATCATATAGGAATTCTTCTGTTACTCAGAAGTCAAAAGATAAACCAAGCAATACACTCTATTTATACAAAATTAAAAATACACTATTTACGCAGGTGCCAATGCTTATTGCACGTAGGTTACATATTTACACTTTAGATTACTGCACGAGTGAGGTAGTTGGTGTGAACAGTCGCTGTTGTTCCTAAAAATTTGATTTGATCAGCCTGATGCAGCTCTGTGGAACCGTCTTGTGTGGGTTAAGATACTGTTGTATGGTGTCTGTTTGCGTTTGAAGTTGGAGTGTGCTGGGTGGTTTGTGTCTGCAGCGTGTTGTGTAAATGGTGTCCAAGGATGAAAGATCGGTTCTGGTGATCTTCTCTCCTGTTTTAACTATTCCCTGGAAAGCTTTCCTCTGTGCCTGGGTGGTGTTTCTGTACCAGACAGTGAGGTTGCTCTCCACAAGACCTTTACAGGCTTGTGTGAGGGGGTGGCGGCTCACCCCAGCCTTCCAAAGTAGTCGGATGACATATCGTTTTTTCTGAGCCTTTTTCACTGTGGCAACAGTGTTTTCTGACCAGCTCAGGTTGGATGTTATATGGAGGCCCAGGAACTCGTGGCTGTCAGTCCTCTGTACCACAGAGCCTCTAATGATTGGGGGTCGCAGAGGGGGAACTCTCTTCCTGAAGTCTATGATGAGCTCCCTCGTCTTCTAAACATTGAGGATGAGGTCATTCACTTCCTCATAGTGGATGATGTTATTGTTTTATCAAAATGCAATCAAAGTCAGGTCTTGTTTTTGAGCCTTTTGCTGTTATTGATAATTGACTTCATCCTATATCTTAGCCAAGAAAGACATAAATTGTATTTAAAAAAAGCTGACTTGATGTTTTTCCGTGTCTTCCATGCACAAGGCCTGTGTGATTTCATTTTGTCAGCTGCACCAGTTTCCAGAGACCGCTGCGTCGTCTGCATGCAGCCCAAAGGTTTTTAACCACATTCACTGGGTACACAGTGAACATTTCACGAGAGGAGCCTAGTGTCACTCTTCACCTGCTGTATGACTTCAAGCATACACTTTGCAGTACATACAGCCTTAAAGTTGTGTTTCCCATTACTGATATACATGCACAGCCTGTTAAACACCCATACATCACCATGGCTGTAGAAACACTTTCTGCAGTTACATAAACTTATTTCACCTCATTCTGGGAGAGCCAGAACAGACTGAGGATTTTCTGAAGACAACTGTGGCATTGTGGTATTTCTTAAAGGCTACAAGTACATCAGTTTCAGGTAACAGCAGTCTTGTAGGTTTTCCTTTTAAGATAATTATGGTAACTGATCTAAGGTGTCCATGTATGCATTTAAGTTGGTCTTGATTCCATCAGCAGCATGTAAAAAGATCAGTCATACACGTCATAGCCACAAGAAATGGCCCATTGCATGAGGAAATATGTGTGGGTTTATACATCTTGGTTCACTCTCTGGCTACCTTCCGTCTGGACTATTGCATTTCCCTTCTCATTGGTCTCCCCCACAAACTCCTCCATAAACTCCAACTGGTCCAGAATACTGCTGCCCGGATCAGCAACAGAACACTGCCCATCAGTCACATCACCCTCGTACTATATCAACTCCACTGGCTTCCCATCAAACACTGTATCAACTATAAAAATCCTCCGCCTGACGTTTAAGGCCATCCATAACCTCACTCCCTTATACCTCTCTGCCCTCCTGTACATCAATATCCCCACCTGGTCTCTCAGATCTGCCTCCTCCATCAGCCTGACTGTCACCCCGGCACGTCTGTCTACCTTGGGGTCTAGAGCCTTCAGCCACTCTGCTCCTTGTCTGCTCCTTGTCTGCTCCTTGTCTCTGGACTCCTTGTCTGCTCCTTGTGTCTGGACTCCTTGTCTGCTCATTGTGTCTGGACTCCTTGTCTGCTCCTTGTCTCTGGACTCCTTGTCTGCTCCTTGTCTCTGGACTCCTTGTCTGCTCCTTGTCTCCGGACTCCTTGTCTGCTCCTTGTCTCTGGACTCCTTGTCTGCTCCTTGTCTCTGGACTCCTTGACTGCTCCTTGTCTCCGGACTCCTTGTCTGCTCCTTGTCTCTGGACTCCTTGTCTGCTCCTTGTCTCTGGCCTCCTTGACTGCTCCTTGTCTCTGGACTCCTTGTCTGCTCCTTGTCTCTGGACTCCTTGACTGCTCCTTGTCTCCGGACTCCTTGTCTCTCTTGAGTCGGGAAACTGTTGGTGTACAAGCAATGAACTCGTGAATTTGGCTGTGAAACGCCTATTAATCCTACAATGGCAGATGTGGCATATTCGATACATGAATGTCTGAGAACTCTGCACCACCCTCATAATCCAATAAAGGAGAAAAAAAGGTTTTTATGATTTAAAAAAATGGTTAAATAAAATTGAAAATAAAATGATCCAATATCTTATAATGTTACAAGAAATATTACTTAGAAAGTGACATGTTTTTTTAAAAATGCCATTATATAATAAAGACTTAGGAAATAATAACAGATCTTGTTTTATTTCGTGTCTGCCCTTAAAGGGTTAAACGTCATTTCCTGAAATGCTCGTAGATAGATGATTTATGCCTTTCTAATCAGTGTACGTTTCGAAAAAAACAATGCATGCTGTCTGCTCAGACCAGAGTACATCCACCCATCATCTTACCAGAAAATGGCTTTTCCAAAAATGTTGTATAATATTGATGTATTACTTAAAAAGGATCTTGTTTAAAGCAACATAAAATAACTATTGCAATTTTTAGCTCAAATGCTCCACCCAAAGGTTTGAAGGTTAAGTCCGCCACACTCTTGTTTTCTCTTCCATCAGTGCTTTCTTGGCCCTCTAAGCCGTCATAACATCCACAGCAGCTCCGTGAATTTGCTCCATCAGTGTTGATGCAAGACGGCCAGGACAGGAGTCCAACGTTAACTTGGGCGCTTTTTGCTGAGACTGGAGACGAGGGATGATGATATCTAGTTGAGGCTTTCTAAATAATCAAATATTTATTTAAATAAAACTAAAACATCTTTTAAAATGAAAAAAGGCGTATTGGTGTCACTTTTAAATGGTGGTGTGTAATGTTCTTTGAGGCAGATTAATGACATTTCAATGTAAGCACAAATTTGAAGTTAAAATGAACCCTTTTATTCAAAGCATACCTTTTCTATGACGGCTGTGTCCTATTCTGAGTTTCTGGGTGTTGGTACCTGTCCTGCCTGCCATGGAGCGTGAGGAAGGATATATCCTGGACAACTTAAACAAACAAGTGAAGATATGATGCTATAAACCTAGGATTTCAGACGGGTTTTCCAAAATCACTAGTCCTGTTTTTGTTCTACAATATCGCCAAAAGTTCATCTGAAGCTTCTCTAGTCTGTGAAAGATTCACTGAAACTGGTGTGGATTGATACTGTTGATTTGAGATTTTCATACAAATCTACTGGACACTGAACAACAACAAGATTTCTATCTATCTTTTTTCCTTTTGATCATACTTCTTCCTCGCATGACTGAGGTCCACTTTGCCTCGTCTGACCTGCTAGAATAGTGTTAACAAATTTGTTTTTCACCTTTCCTGCTGGGTTTTGGCCACACTGTGGAGACGGCAGGTTTAAAGACTAATCCAATTAGAAGCTTGGGTGAAGCAGTCGGGCTCTGCCAGTGAAGCAGAACGATTAACTCTTTTCTTATTTGAAAGATTTTTTTGTTTATTCTCTCCACTGAGTAAAATTGGAGTAGAGAGATGTGAACTATTCTTAAAAGCTGAAATAACGCTTCACCTTAAACCGAAGGGCTATAAACAGGTGTATACCACGGCACATTTCTGCCTTATGTGTCCTTGTGTGTGTATGTGATATAGTGTTACACTGAGCCGTGAGGACAAGCAAGCTTTTGATTTTGTGTGTCATTTCAGCTTCTCAAACTGCATCTGCTTTCCTTCTGTCATAATGTTCTTGTTGGAGCATGTTGTTGGGATTAAAGGGACAGCTCTAGGTGGTTTAAATCATCTAAATGACAGATTCCACTTTGTTGATGAAGTCTCTTCAGTACAGACGAGGGTCTGGGTATAGATATCTGGATATAGAAAATGTGTTATCTATCACTAAATGTTACCTATGGAAGGCAATTCCTTGGGGTCTGGTTTGTATGCCTCTTTTATTTGAACTGGCGTGTATTCACTGTGACGGTCATCAGGGCTGTATAAAGATGGCATCTCTATCAGCACGTCCCCCCGCGACGACGCAGCGTCTATGTATATATGTCTATGTTTTTACCTGCCGTTGTTCGTGTACTAATTGCTTGGGGGGGTCATGTTCTGGGTCTCTGGAAAGCACCAAGAGACAACTTGTGTTGTAATAGACATTATATACATAAAATTGAATTGAATTGTTTGTTTTCAGGTTACTTTGTGACTGTCAGCACAACACCTGCGGTGTGTCCTGTGATCAGTGTTGCCCAGGATACAACCAATTACCATGGAAACCTGCTACGACCTACAGTGCCAATGAGTGTGAGCGTAAGTGGAACCCAATACTTTGCATTAATGTGCACACTTTAGCATACACACACACACACACACCTCTTACCCACAGTTTATTCATTGAATCTTGCAGAATAATTTATTCGCATGACCAGTAGAATGAGTTGGCTGTAATTCAGTGAACCTAAACAGTCACATGACTTTTGTTTAAATCCATCCATAGGGTTCAATATAATGTTAGTCCACCCTTTGCAGCTGTAACAGCTTCAAGTCTTCTGGGAAGACTGTCCACAAGGTTTAGGAGTGTGTTTATGGGAATGTTTTACCATTCTTCCAGAAGCACAGTTGTGAGGTCACACATTGAAGTTGGAGCAGAAGACCTGGCTCTCAGTCTCCACTCTAATTCAAGTTGTTCTATCAGGTTGAGGTCAGGACTCTGTGCAGGCCAGTCAAGTTCATCCACACCAGACTCTGTTATCCAGGTCTTTATGGACCTGCTTTGTGCACATGTGCACAGTCATGTTGGACGAGGAAGGGTCCAGCTCCAAACTGTTCCCACAAAGTTGGGAGCATGGAATTTTCCAAAATGTCTTAGTATGCTGAAGCATTCAGAGTTCCTGTCACTGGAACTAAGGGATCAAGCCCAGCTCCTGAAAACAACCCCACACCATAATCCCCCTTCCACCTAACTTTACACTTGGCACAATGCAGTCAGACAAGTACCGTTGTCCTGGCAACCGCCAAGCCCAGACTCGACCATCAGATTGTCAGATGGAGAAGCGCAATTCATCACTCCAGAGAACATGTCTCCGCTTCTCTAGAGTCCAGTGCTTTACACCACTGCATCTTGCGTTGCACTTGGTGATGTATGGCTTGGATGCTGCTCGGTCGTGGAAACACATTCCATGAAGCTCTCTGGACACTGTTCTTGAGCTAATCTGAAGGCCACATGAAGTTTGGAGGTCTGTAGTGATTGACTCTGCAGAAAGTTGGCAACCTCTTCACACTATGCACTTCATCATCCGCTGAACATGCTCCGTCAGGTTACGTAGTCTACCACTTGGTGGATGACTTGCTGTCATTCCCAAACACTTCCATGTTCGTATAATACAGCTGACAGTTGACTGTGAAATATTTAGGAGCAAGAAATTTCAAAACTAGATTTTTTGACAGGTGGCATCCTATCACAGTTCCACACTGGAATTCACTAAGCTCCTGAGAGCGACTCATTCTTTCACATTAGTTGTAAAAACATTCTGCATGCCGAGGTTCTTGATTTTATACACATGTGGCCATGGAGGTTATTGGAACACCTGATTCCGATTATTTGGAGTTATATTATAGTATATAGCATATATATATATATATATATATATACTATATATATATATATATATATATATATATTATATATATATATATATATATATATATATATATATACTATATATATATACTATTTATATATATATATATATATATATATATATACTATTTATGTATATATACTATACACATATATATATATATATATATAGATATATATATATAATAAATAGTGTTTTATTTGTTTGTTTGTTTTAAATTACTATTATATATATATAGTAATATATATAGTACAATATTTATATATATATTATATACTTTATATATATATATATTATATATATATATATATATATATATATATAGTATATATATATAAATAGTGTATATATATATATACTATATATATATATATAGTATTTAAAAACAAAACAAAACAAATAAAACACTATTTATATATATATATATATATATATATATATATATATATATATATATATATGTATAGTATATATACATAAATAGTATATATATATATACTATATATATATATATATACTATTTTCATATATATATATATATAGTATATATATATAAATAGTGTATATATATATATATATATACTATATATATATAGTATTTACAAACAAAATAAAACAACAAAAAAATATATATATATATATATAATAAATTTGTGTGTATATGCGTTTAACAGATGCATATAAATGCATTTTGAGATTTTGGTTTAACATGGAACCACACACATGTCTTAAATGAACATTCATCCAATATCTGTTATCTGTTATTTTTATGTGTCAGACTTTTAACTTTCTCATTAAATAAGTTATATATTTCATCTTGACTCATCTTTTAACAGTTTTAATATAAAAATGAGAAAACTGTCATGTCATGTTTTACATATGACTTCTTGTTTCAGCATGCAACTGTCACCGTCATTCTCCTGACTGTTACTATGACCCTGAGGTTGACCGGAGGAGAGAGAGCCTCGACATCCACGGACACCACAGAGGAGGGGGGGTCTGCCTCAACTGTCAGGTAATTCATTGCTCTTGAAATTTGTACCTGTGCCTTTGATTAAAGGCATGATTATTGATTTAGTGACAGTCATAATGATTTAAGTGAACGGGAAGCTTTTCTTCATTAGGACCACACCACCGGAGTCAACTGTGAGCGCTGCATCCCCACTTATTACAGATCGCCTGACCACGCCATCGACTCCCCACAGGCCTGTTTACGTGAGTGAAGCTCTGATCTTAGCAGATATTTTGGGCCTTTTTTTCAGTTTTTTTATAGCATATGTTTCATCTTGGTCATCACATCTTTATTTTTTATTTCATTCATCGTTCCACCTCCTGCTCTGTCCATTGGCTTCTCCACAGCCTGTAATTGTCAGTCAGAATTTACAGAGGGTACCTGTGAGGACCTGACTGGCCGCTGTTTCTGCAAACCAAACTACATCGGGGAGAACTGCGACTTGTGTGCCAATGGCTTTACTGGTTTCCCCGAGTGTTATCGTGAGTTATAACCAAAGAAATGTCTGAAAAAGTTCAGAGAGATGGACTTCTGTCTTTAATTTCTGCTTTTAAACTCTTTTACTTTTTAATGTATTAAAATGTTTTTATAATAAAGCACTTTGAATTGTCTTGTACATGACATGTGGTATACAAATAAACTTGCCTTGCCTTGTCTTTCTCCATCAGCCATCTCCACATCGCCCAACAGCAATAATGGTGAGGCCAAGCCTGCTGGAGAGATCATCAGTAAGTCGGCACAAAATTACAAGACATGACGTTAAGCTGCTAGAAATGAGTATACAAAAAAATAGGGGTGGTACAAGATGCTGACGGGCAAAGGACAAGGATAAGTCACATAACGTGCTCGCCCTATTTGTAATTACAAGTCGAAAATACCCTTTTGATGAAGAACAGTTTTGCCTAAATCCCTTGTCATAAATGGCTGTGAAGAGAAAAGTTTTCGGTGCGTTTAACAATATTAAATAATATAACATTTAGTTAATTTGGTAATATTTAAAAAAAAATCTCTTTCCAAAGAGATTTTAATTGCAGATTTGTGGAAATGCTTAACAACAGTTTAATCTACTCCAAACAAATAGAATGATAATCTTCTAGAAACAAGCTGTGACCTTGACTTGTAATCGTGCGTTTCATGTGAATTTTCCCATGATCTCCTCTCACCTGCTCAGCTTGTGGAGGTCAGATGTTTGACAGGAGGTTTTGGAAGATCTTTCTGGTGTGAATGGAATTTCAGTGGAATGTGATAAACGACTCCAATGTTCAGACCAACCTTACGCAAACAATAGTCATAGCTGCTCAGCTTGTTTGGGTCCATGGATATCTTTGTTAGTGATAAGTGTAATTTTTGCTAGCAGAACATTCAGTCTGTCTCATGACTGTAAGTGCAATTAAATTCTGTTTAGGTTTGCTGCTGATCCTCTTTTCCTATACCTGAATGATTTTATTGACCATAAACATTACTGAAAAATCCTCAAATCCATCTTTTTGCACTCAGACTGTGAGTGCAGTGCAGCAGGTACAGTGGATAACTCTTGCAGACCAGACCCTCGAACTCGAACCTGTATCTGTAAACCAGGATTCACTGGGGATCATTGTGACACCTGCGCTCTGGGTTTCTATGGACTCAGCTGTTTCGGTAAGTTTTTACTCAGTAAATAATGACGAGCTTTAATAATTAATGTTTTTAAGGCTGTTTTTTTTTTTGTGGGGAGGGGTTGTCTGAGGTAAAATTTATTCAGTTCAATTAATTTTCTCTTGAAGGGAGTTATTTGTACAGTGTCAGGGACGCAGAACATGTTGGCAAAGGGCCTGCTCCCTCGTCAGAGCACACAGTCTGTCTTATGCACTGAGGAAATGGGGTTGGTGATGCAGGGAACAGAACAGAATCAATCTTATCCAGCCAAAAATACGTACTTTGTATGCTGGTATCCTGAGAAGTTGGTTGCTCAGAGGGATTTCATCCATAAGGGGCCGTCCACTGTTGATTCTGAGAAACAGCTAAGTAAGTCATCTAAAATAAATCCTTACTCATTGTGCACATTTACTTTGGTTGAAATTAATGATTGTGCACACACATTTATGCAGTCAGCAATTCTTTGCCGAGCCAGTTCTCTGCAGCAGACATGCAGGTAGTCCGTTTATGAAATTATTACAGCTTTTCTTGTCTTCGTGGGCTTAAATCTGCTCTGAGAGGTATGTTGCTTGGTTTTGTCATTATGATCGTGGTTATGACTTTCCACAGTTAACATCTATAAAAGTTTACCGTAAACGCAGGTTACAGTAAACTGATTTAACTGATTCATAGCTGGTGTTGTGGAACCAACTGCTCGGGTTTAGCTGACACATGTTCAGAACAATTTGACTTCAGGGTTTATCTCAGGGTTTCCTAAGCCTCCTTTATCTCCATTTATGCTTGCTTATGTACACAGAATAGGGCTACCACCCAGGAAGAACATCTTCCTCAGCCCCGCTGGGACACACACACAGTCACTACTGAACAAACACAAATGTCATTCCTCAATGCTGTTAATCCCTATAAATAACCAGCCATCCACACCTCTCTCTCAGTCAGCGCAGATGGCAAATACAGACACTCACTCACACACACACAGCCGTCTTTAGTAAGATGGCTCCAGCGCAGATATCAAACTGCAGCTTCCACTGGTTTGCTTTGTTTTCAGTCATTAAAGGGAATGTTTCGCTGTTGGATTTAAATGAGTGTGTTTGTGTGTCTGTCCAGCCTGTCAGTGTACGGGTCCAGGCTGTCTGGATGGGTCATGTGACTTATTGACCGGTCATGGAATTTGTCGAAACGGTTTCCAGGGTTACCTTTGTGACCACTGTGCTCCTGGTTACTTTAACTACCCACTCTGCCAATGTGAGTCACTCTTCTGTCAGTGTCATTTTGATGTCCGAAAGCGTTCCATAAATACTCAGCTTTAATCATTTATCTTTTCTCACTATTTTGGGAACCTAGTGGGGTCAAAAGCTGAAGAAAATCAGATGTTGTGACCATATGTTTGTACCTAAAATATAATTTTCTCATACAAGTAAGCAATTAAAGCCTAAGGTAAAATGACTAGAAACAGACACCACATCAATTCCAGGTCTAGATAGGGCAGCTGTTCATCCCATTAAAATCCTTATGCAGGAATGTCTTAGGACTGGCTTTTCTTTTCAACAGCACTCTAAAAGGTTGCGTAGTAATAGACATTTTCATTTATGCGTTTTCACATCTAACTCCATCAGTCTGGATAAATGTAGTCTAATTTCTTAGATGCCTGTTGACTTCCGGCTTCTCTCTTCAGTGTGTGGCTGCAGCACAGTCGGCTCTCGGCCTGAAGTCTGCGATGCTTCTGGTCACTGTCTGTGTAAACCAGAGTTCCAGGGTCCTCGCTGTGAACAGTGCACATCTGGATTCCACTCCTACCCCAACTGTCAGGGTAACCACACACATACGGGTCACTGGTGCCCACATGCTATAATGAACAGAGAGAACCATACGGCTTTATAACTGAAAACATGACAACGTCACTCTGAGAGAGATGGAAGCACTTAACCTTTTGCACTTTCTTATGAGGTGTTACTTTACCTCATAAAAATGTCACAATTCTTTGTTGAGGTTCAAAATGAAAGTAGTGTTCTAAGGAAAGTATACTTTTCTGTTTTAAAATATGACACAGCTGTGGTTTAAAGATTTATAAGTTGAGATCCAAGGACCGGACAGATAAAAACAAGTAATGTATCTGTGTTCTGTCACATCTGTCGAGTTTCTGGGAGTTAAGTTTAATAGTACATCTGACATTAAGTACAAAAAACAAAACTGCACTTGACAAAATTTTCACTAACTACAAAAGCATACGTTATCCATTTCAACACAAATATTCACAGTAAATCGTTTCTGTGATTGGTGAAATGCACCTTTTGATTTACTTATTTTCTTTTTTTGTAACGATGCTTTATCTTCCGTTTTGTAAGAATGCACCTGTAATCCTCACACGTCAGTGAACAGCAGCTGCACTTCATCGGGCATGTGCCACTGCCAACCCCTCTTCAGCGGAGCCTTGTGCGATCAGTGTGCTCCTGGTTACTATGGCTATCCGAGTTGCACGCGTGAGTAACACGTTTAGCTGCAGCCAGCTTTTTGTTTCATAAAGTTGCTCTTTGTCCATCATGGTCGGACAGGATCTATATCTCTTGATATCTTGTGTGTATGTTTTAGCTTGCCAGTGTTCTCCTGAAGGCTCCCACTATTCCAGCTGCGACCAGGAGACAGGGCAGTGTGTTTGTCTCCCCAATGTGGTTGGACTGAGGTGTAACCGCTGTGCCCACGGCTCCTACCACTTCCCCAACTGCCAAGGTAATCATTTACAAACAGAGCAAACGCAGATCTTTCGTAATTCTGTGTGTCATAAGGGAACTGTGATCCAGTGGAAGAGGTTATTGCTGATTACTCAGGATGCTTACAGAAGTAACCTGTAAAGATCAGCATGTGCAGATCTGCAGAGTTGTCTTCAAACTTCAAAAATACAGATAATACAGTGTCTGCATTATCAGTTTATTATGATACAGATATGGTTGAAAAAAGGAAATTAGTAAACATATGCTGCACAATGTCTTTTTAGTTTGAATAAACTTTTTGATTTCAGAAGTGAAATTGTAAACAAACATCTTAAATAAAATATATATTGAGAATCTTTTTTTTTTCTCAAAAAGGAAAATTCTTCACATTGATACGAATTTAAGCATGATTGCATTTAGCATAGTAATATCACAGACGTGACTTTCATTTTACAGACTGTACTATTAAAGGAGTCGTATCTATCTTCTTCTTTCAAGGAACCTTATACAATCACCCAAATTCATGCTCTTATAGAAGATGTTAATTAAATTAATGAGACTGGCATTGCTACTTAATCTAGTATGTTAGTTGCAAAGGATGTGCAGCCAAACAGATAAAATGTGGTTTTGAAATACAATTGAGAAACTTTAGAATCCTACTGGGACAACTCCAGTTAGGTATAAGTAAGAAACATGGCTTTTACAGTATGTGAATTGAATTTTTCCCCATACTACAGTATCGTTCTTATCATAAATATATTTTTATATTTATGTTATTTGTTTTAGTTTTGTGTTTGGTGATAAACAAATTGGAAGGCTAGCAGGGTTGTTAAGCAAGTATTACTGACTTCGGAGCATTTGTGATATTTAAAGCCTAGATCTGGAAGTATGGCCCTTTTCTTTTCATAGGAATTTTTTTTTAAAAATTAAAGTTTTAACTGACAAAAATCTCCTGAGCTGGCTGTTTACTATCATTTGATCTGATGGTTATTCATAAAAAAAGTGGGAGATTGTTTGCCAGTTACTTGAGGTGATGGCCCAGTGGAGCTCCCTGCAGCCACACTGCACACAGAAAAGCAAATTGTAACATTCACAGGCATGCTTGCACTGCACTCCCTATTTGTTATCTTGACTGCAAAGTTTAGATTTTAGTTGCAACTTAACTTTTTATGTTATTATAATTGCAATTATATTTGTGCAGCACTAGAAAGGATTAAATACATTCTTCACAACGAATCTTATATACCTGGAATGACTAAGCTTGATTTGATTTGAAGGATGTGGTAGTCCTGTAAGTCTGTAGATTCTTATCATGCATGTAAAGATAGCCTAATACTATATAAAAAAGCCCTTTGCAGTGCTAGAATTATTATTAATATTATTTATCATTGATACAGGATTATAAAAATAATTCACCTTTTCTGTTCAGCACTGTAGCCAGGCTGACAAAGAGCCAAAACTCTGTTGGGCTGTGCATTCCTGCAGCTCTCAGTAATGAAGACTTTATGAGATTTTTTTAGCAGTAAAAAAAATCAGAATTAGAGAAGAAATCAACTAGGCCCACCTGGCAGCAGCTGTGGGCATTTCTTCGTTCTGACCTGAGTGTAGACTATTTTATTCCATGTAGACCTCTGTCAGCTGTTAGACCTTATCCCAACTTGACTACTAATAAATGTTTTCTTTCTTATTATTACTACCATACTGGACATGATCAACTTATCCCTAAACTTAGGATATGTGCCACACGTTTTAAAAGTTGCAGTAATTAAACCTTTACGCTAAAAAAAACCCTCTCTTAACCCAGATATCTTAGCTAATTATAGAACAATTTCTAACTTTCCATATATATCTAAAAGTCTAAAAAAAAAAGGTATTTGCAAGCCAGTTATGTGACCATTTGTATAGATTAGATGAGATAGATCTATTTGAAATTTTTCAGTCAGGGTTCAGAATGCATCATAGCACAGAAACAGCACTGGTTCGAGTCTCGAATGATCTTGTTATGGCCTCAGATAATGTATTAGTGTCCATACTGGTTCTGCTGGACCTCAGCGCTGCTTTTGATAGTATTGATCACAACATTTTACTGCAGAGACTAGAGTATGTTGTTGGGATTAAAGAGACAGCTCTAGATTGGTTTAAATCGTATCTGTCTGATAGATTCCAGTTTGTTCATGTTCATGAGGTTTCTTCAGTACAGACAAGGGTCTGCTACGGTGTCCCGCAGGGTTCAGTGCTAGGGCCAATTATGTTCAGCTTATACATGCAGCACTTGGGAAGCATTATCCAGAACCACGGTATTAATTTTCCTTGCTATGCCGATGATACGCAGTTGTACTTGTCTATGAAGCCAGATGAAACAGAACCATTTTTTCCTTCTAAATTCTGATAAAACAGGGGTTGTTGTTTTTGGCCCCAAATGCCTTAGGAAGGGAATAGATGGTGTTGTGATGACCTTAAGTACAACTGTGTGAAAACTTGGTGTTATTTTCTAACAGCATTTTTCATTTAAATCTCAATCCTTAGTTATTAATTAGAAGTATTACATAAGTTAATCATGCTCCATTGTTCTTGTAGTTTGTTGTGTTGGTCTGCCCCCATTTTTTCCTTTTTTTACATGTTTGCATTCCACAGCTTCCATAGCTGCATGTTGACCTGCAGTTCCACCCCCATCAGTGTCTGCTGTTTACACCTGTTTATATAGTCGTCTCTGTAGATCACCAACTAACCATGTATCAGTCATATATACATAGAACTCTTAGTTCTCCTGCTCACAGATAATTAATACTAATATATCTTATCTTTTGTACCTTTGACAGTGTATCTCTCCTCTCTCTTTACTTCCTGTTCTACCCGGCTGGTCTTCAGCAGGAGGGTCCCCCCTTATGATCCAGATCCTGCTCAAGGTTTCTTCCCTCTTAAAGGGGAGTTTTTCTTGCCACTGTTTGGCTTAAGGTTTTTCTCCCACTAGGGGAGTTTTTACCTGCTATTATTTATGTAATAATTGTTCGGGGATCATGTTCTGGGTCTCTGGAAAGATCCTAGAGACAACTTGTATTCTAATAGACACTATTTAAATAAAATAAAATTGTGAAGGTTAATTTTTCTCACTTAAATGATCTATTTCACCTGCACGTAACAAACATGTATAGCACAAACAGTAAAAGGTCATGGGTTCCTTACAGCATTTAGTAGTGTGTATTTTAAACAACACAAAAAAAAAAAAAAAAAAAAAAAGCTTCAGGAAGCAGTTTGTCTCAATAATCCTCTTGATCCTCTGACATTTCTAACATCGGTTCTTGTCAGTTTGAACATGTTGGTGGAAAAAGTCTTCAGATTAGTTGACTGAGGGACAAAAGGTCCATTTTCAAATACTTTTTTCAGTACCACAGCGCTGCTATGGTAAGAGTTATAGATTTTAAAGTACATAAACTACAAACAAACTCAAATAGACTCTCCTAACTCCTTAAACAACCACTCTGCACCTTCTTTGCCTCAGGGGTTCGGTAGTTCAACAATTGTGCTGTATTTCTTTCTAAGGTCATCTTGTTGCACAAATTCCTCACATCAAACGTCAGCATTAAAATAACTCAGTGATTCTTTTGTGTTTTTTCATCACTGAAAGCTGGTACATGTCACCCCGCCGGCTCTATCCAGTATGATGTGCTGCCAGTTGGGGTAAGTCTTGTGTTGTGTTTGTGTTTTTTTGTTTTTTATTTTTCTAAATAATAAAAAAAAAAAATTTGACATTAAAAAGGTAAATCTAGTTAAATCGAAAAGTAATGAATGCAGGTGCATTGGACTGTAATTTTTAGCTGCAGTTGGACATTTTTATTTCACCATATACTGTTTTCTTTTTTCTTTGTTAATCTGAGTGTGTTTGCTGCTTTTCTGTGAAGGATTTTATACAACATTTGTTCTTGTTTCTTTCACATAACATTAAAACAAATTGTTATTTTCATTGTTATTACTACTTTTATTTTTAGCATGGACAAACTCAGAGGTTTATTGTTCTTTATTAACTTAGGGTCAGTGTGAGTGTCGTCGTCACGTAGAGGGGCCGGCTTGTGACAAATGTAAACCCCTCTACTGGAACCTCTCCCCGGACGCTCCTGACGGATGTTCCAGTAAGATACATATGTCTGGCCAGGTTGAATGTAGTAAACAGAGCTATCAAATTAAATCTGTGTGTCTGTTTTCTCATGCAGACTGTGAGTGTAAGGTTTCAGGGACTCTGAGTGGTGTCGCAGAGTGTGCACAGGTGAGTTTCGCCGTGCCATTTCTCCAAAGTGCAGCTTATTGCTCTTCCAGTATTTGACAAGATGCCTGATAGTTCATTTTAACATTACTACAGTGGTCCCAGCTTTTCCAGCTGAATGTGCCAAGATCACATCAGCTCATTAATATTAGGACTAAAAGATAGGAATTCAAATCCATGATAAAAGAACTTCTGACTGTGTGGCATGAGATCACTGTGCATTAAATTATACTATAATGTGCTTATAGTGGACTTTGAATTAAGATCTTGTTATTTTCTGCTCCTTATGAGAAAGACAATGTGCTCATTTTAAAAATGACCGCTTTGTTGTCCTGCTAGTGGCGTTAATATTCTCATGTCTTCCAGGAGTCTGGTCAGTGTCACTGCAAAGCCAACATTTGCAGCGGGATGTGCTCTACCTGCAGAGACGGGTACTATAACCTGCAAGATCGCAACTACTTTGGCTGTCAGGGTGAGGGTTCTTGAGTACAAAGTGTGAATAAATATGCGGGTTTTGACTTAAGGCAAACATTGATTTGATTCTCTGTTTTTAATTTGCGCTTGTGTGTTTAGGTTGCCAGTGTGACATTGGGGGCTCAGTTGGTCGGTTTTGTGGGGACCGAAATGGCCAATGTCGCTGCAGACCTAATGTGGAGGGACAAACGTGTAACCTGTGAGTTCCACAGTCCCGTGAGGAATTTCAAATAGCATTTGCTGTTCCAGTTTAACAGTTACAACATTTAGTTTAAGTGCACTTCACATGGTGGCTGCTGCCAGATTAGTGATGAATCGGGATAGCTAACACAAGCCTACAGTTGGTGACTAAAAGGACTTTTGTAAATTAAATAAAGGTGGGGCAAACAGTGACAAATACTAGAAAAGAAAAAACCTGGAAAGGAACATGCTGAAAGAAAAGTCAGTTGAAAGTGCTCTAAAGCCAACTTCAGACTGGAGGACTACTCCACGTGATGCTTTGTTTTGGGTGCCCAGACAAGGAGGACACTCAACATTCTCACTTGTCCTCAAACCTGAAGCAAGGAGGTGAACGTCAACGTCTTTATCTTGACACAAAACCAGAATCAGAGAACTATGTCATGCTTGTATGTATTTGAATGAAAAAGTAAAAAGTGCAGACATAGCATATTATCAGCACATAAATAACATTGTAAAGCCACAACACTGTTTCCCAGTTAATGACTTTTTTCTTTTTTTTTAAATTCAGATTAACTCGTTACAGTGTCTGATTTTTTTACATTTTCCTTTAATGTTTGTGGTCCCAGTGCGCGTCCAGATCATTATTTTCCAGACCTCCACCATCTGAAGCTTGAGATTGAGGATGGAACCATGACCGATGGCCGACCAGTGCGCTTCGGCTACGATCTTCAGGAGTTTCCAAACTTCAGCTGGAGAGGTTATGCTCAGATGTCTCCCATTCAGGTAGAAAAACAACAACACTTGACCGTTAGCCTTTTCTATCGATCAGCTGTATTGATGCTGTAGTATTGTGTTGACTTGGCTGGACAAGTTCTTGCCTTTGGCTTGTCTTCTGTAAGAGTGTTTTTGTTTTGTTGTTTGCTTTTTTTAAAAATATATTATCACATTCCTTAATGTATTTTCTGTTATCATCCTACCTCTTTATGCTTACTTCCTCCTGTCATTATGATTGTTTTTGAAAATCTCCACTTTGGTATTTCTTACATATTTTGAAATCCTCTCTGTTCCCTTTGCTTTCTTTACATTACTCTTTCTCTCCTCTTTCTGTCCCTCTACCTTCCTTCATTCTGCATTTGTTTAAATTTTTAATTTGTCTTCATTGCATTGTTTCTTACCTTATGGTCTTATTTTTCATTGTTCTTCTTTTACCTGCTTTTACCTGCTGCCTTGCTTGCTCCTGCCTCGGCAGTCCAAGGTGTTGGTGTCGGTGTCGGTCATGTCTCCAGACCTCTTCCATGTGGTACTACGCTATGCCAACTGGGGCGATTCGGATGTCCAGGGCAGGGTGTCTGTCATAGAGGATGGATGGAACCACTACTGTGGTAACTGTAAGTGCTGGCAAGGGGTCAAAATTAGACTCTTCTTTGTCTTTATTGCCCTCTATCCCTCCATCATTGCAATAGGAAAGGATGAAAGGAGAATGTCATGTCTCCTGTGTCTTCTCTCTCTTGATTTCAATGCCTTTTGATTTTGTTGCTTCACATTTAGAATAATAAACAAGTTATTATGCAGTGAAATCCAGAAATGTAATTACTGATAGACTCTTATCACCGAAGGCCCCTTCTGTACCAAGTCAACAAGGGTAAACATTTTGAATCAGCCACCAGTAATATAATAACCAGTAATAACAGGGTCTAACCTAAAAACGGCTTTCACTCTGAATTAATATCGTTGTTGCGCTGTGGGGGTCGGTGTTTCCATTGAACGTGTTGTGTTTTTTTTTACAAGTGTGGCTCTTCTAGTTCTCTCTCCGTGTGTCGTCCGGAGATAGGAAAAGGCAAATCCATAGTGAGATATTATATTACAACGTCAGCCTATATCCATCCCATCCAGTGTAATGATCTGATATTTTTAGCTAATAAACAAACAGGATTAATCAACATTAGGCTTCACACGGATACCTATGAAACAAGAAGTCCGGATCAGTAGAAGAGTGAAAATTAGATGAAGACACATGTGGCTGCATCACGCAGTAAGATACCTTTTTCTTTATCTTTCATTAAGCTCAAAGCTTCTCTGTTAGTGCAAAAAACGTTTAGGGTTTCAGCGAACTCCAGATCCGTTTACGTTTGCCGGTAAATCTAACGTTGCCATGGCAACTTTAAAAGGACGGATATGCCAGTTTCCAATTCTGTCACTTGTCAAATGTGATGTTTTGTAACTGAAATCTAACTCTTGAGTGTCTGACGAAATGTTTTTAACTAAATTTTCAAGCATGAATGCACAGAACTAAATACAGATGTTAGGGTGCGATTTCAGATTTACTACAAGTCCAGGGGTCATTTCAGTTCCGCCGCATCCAGCACTGTCAGAGATGTGCAAACGCGCAAAAGGTGTTTCCATTACAATTTAATGATAAACTGGATTATCAACACGCCTTAAAAACCTCCTCCTAAAAACTCTTATAAAGCTTTTTTTGCAATATTTAGGTTGTGCACAAATCTAGGGGTAATGGAAAGGCAGCATATCAGTAAAACCACTAAGGTGCACAAACTCAGCACTACAATCCCTATTTAGGAACATACGAGTGTGCATGCGCGCACACACACACACACACACACACACACACACACACACACACAGAAGACACAGTGGAAGACACTAGAAACAATACGGAAAAGGGTGGAAGGCAGTCTCACTGGATGATACTGTTCCTTTGTGGAAATCTTCATTCTCTTTATGCATTTCTTCATCTCTACATCTCTGTTCCTGTTGACTAAGATGTGTGTGTGTGTCTGTGTGTGTGTGTGTGTGTGTGTGTGTGTGTGTGTGTGTGTGTGTGTGTGTGTGTGTGTGCGTGCGTGCGTGTGCGTGTGTGTGTGTGTGTGTGTGTGTGTGTGTGTGTACGGTTGTTGATGGGTGACTGACCTCTGCATGCTCTCACTTTGAGTTTCCGGGCCACATGTCAGTGCAAAATTTAAGGGTTCAAGAAACAACAGAACTTGAGATTTTCGGTCCTTCAAACCTCTTCTGTTCGCCTCTCAACCCGTTCCTCTGACATTCTTCACATGGTCCTAGTTCTTATAGACAGTGGTGTAGCTTCAGGTATATGTGAGCAAGGCAGATGTTTATCTGACACGATTCATCCTCAGATATGTAATTGGTGAGTTACCACCTCCGGAAAAGTCACACAACACGGTAAAGTCACAGCCTGTCAGGTCATGAGAGTGTGTGTGTGTGTGTGTGTGTGTGTGTGTGTGTGTGTGTGTGTGTGTGTGTGTGTGTGTGTGTGTGTGTGTGGGTGTGTGTGTGTTTGGCTATAGGTTACAATTAAACAGCAGTAAATACAATGAAAGAATGAAGTAGTGTTTTGTTGATGGCAACTGTGCAACCACATCATTTGTAAATTAATGAGTTCATTTTTCAACATTATTATGTCCCTCATGAAGCTTTTACATTTGCATTCTTTAAAGTAGGTAGCCTTCGTATACGTTTGAATGTCTGACAGCCTACATTTGTGGTATTTGTTTTCAAGGTTCAGAGCAGTCCAAACAAATCATCTTCGCTCCCAGTGTGCAGCCGACCTTTGTCAGTGTTCCCCAGAACAATTTTGTGGAACCTTTTGTCCTGAACCCAGGAATGTGGACTGTTGTTATAGAGGCTGAGGGAATCCTGCTGGTGAGACACAACATACATATCTGCTTCCATGCATTCATACAAACACTTGACCAGTAAAGCAGGTGACGCAGAAGCATTATTAGCACAAGGACTAAGGGAAAAATGCATCGTCATATTTCATCCAGAAAATGACCAGAGTGTATTTAATCTGTTAAAGCTGCCTTGACCACCAAATGGTTTTATCTGTATTTTTAAAAAAGGTGCAATAATAATATTATGTTTGACTTTCAGGACTACCTGGTTCTCCTCCCCAGTGCCTACTATGAAGCTCCCATCCTGCAGATTAGAGTTACTGAAGAGTGCACCTACGGCGCTGCACCTGATGCCAGCAAGAAGTAACTTTGCACAAAATGTTTCCTGTTGAACTGTTGACTTAGTAGACAAAACTAACAGGAAGCCAATCAACACTGATATTGAGCAGCAAATATTGAGCAGCTCCTTCTATGTTTCTGCCCTACTTTTAAAAGTTTAATATGATGCTCTTTTTTATTCTTTCTGTGTGATTGTAGAGGAAAATCTACTGAATTTGCAAACATGATGCAAATTGCCTTGATTTAAGCCACTGAACCATCTCTGAACTGTGTCTCTGTTTGTTCAGCTGTCTGCTGTACAAGTATCTGTCTCTGGAGTCGTTCCCCTCCATCTCTGGTCACGATGCAAGCTGCCGTATTGATAATCACCTGCCACGCCCTTGCCCAACTGAGAAAATTACCCCACGCCATCCGGAAATGGCTGTCTGCAGCGGATATGATGTGAGAGACAAAGGAAGAGTTTGTGCAATATCTTAAAATAAAGTATTTTATCTTTGGGACATATTAAATGTAAAGAATGAAAAAAGAACAAAAACTAAGAAGTGCAGCGTGTCGAAGGAGGTTAAAACGATTGATTCTTCTTGCTGGTGCAGATTAGCGTCGAGCTTCGAGGGCGTCTGTCGTCTCCAGGAGACTACGTTCTGGTGGTTGAGTATTCAAGCGAAGAAGAATTGCCCCAAACTCTGTCTGTAACTGTCAACGGGCTGGGTGCACGAATACACCAACAGCGGGTCGTCCTTCTGCCCTGCAAATACAGGTGAAAGGAAGATGAGTGCTTTAGACTACTTTACCTCTTTTAGTGTAATATTTTCCAACAAATTGATGTCTGATCTTTACTCTTGAATAAATGCAGAAATGTGTTTCAAACATTCTGTTGTTCCTTTCACTGTCCTAATGTTTTTAAAACATATATGACCAGTAGCTCGGCTCTTTATTTCTCTTATAAATAAACATGATTCTTGGTTTTGGTTGGTAATTTAAAATGTAATTTTTCGCCTTGGGTGGGAAATGTCGAATGAATATGTGAAATTTAAAGCAAGAAGACAGCTGAGATTCGCAGATGTGATGCTGAGCACTTAACTTAAGGAAGTACCAGAAACCTGAGATTTTATCACTGTAAAGTGTCATCTCTACATCGCTACCTTATGTAGTTTGTCAACCGTTTGTAATCGTCATGTCCATGTGTGTGTGTTTGTTACAGCTTCCTGTGTCGAGTCGTGGCCGTTGATGAACAGAACCGAGTGGCCACCTTCTCCTTACCTGCTGATGCAGAGGTCCAACTCTCTTCTGACCGTTCCAGCTTCTTCCTGGTAATTATTACACCCCGAGCAAACTGAGAAAGAGACACCGGATGAACTACCCGTGTGGACACATTTGTCACTGAAATAACTTGAAACTAGGGAAAGTAATCAAGTCAGACCTTGATTAAATTCTGGTTAAACAAAAGAAACTGTGAAAAAAAAGGCCACGACAAAGATTCAGGACTTTTAATTGTCGTAATGTTGCTGGAACACAAAATAAATACAAAAATGAAATGCATAAAAAGGAAATAGATGTATACAACTAAATGTATGTAAATAACAACATAAAGATGATGGCTTTCACAGCTCTTGGGAAGAAGCCTGGTGGTTCTGGTGTTTATGAACCTGTACCGTTTCCTGGACGACAGCGATGAAAACATCCCGTAGCCGGGGTCGGTGGGGTCAGCAGCTACGCCGCTGGTCTTCCTTTGGACTGCCAGTGTATATTGATATATTGTATCTGGTAGCGGACTCCTTATGATCCGCTGGGCAGTTTTCACCATCTAAGCCAAGTCCTTTTTGTCCGGATCCGTGCAGCTGCCATACCACACAGTCATACTGAGACTGTGTGTACAGATAGTGTGTACATAATTTGATTTTGTCCACACACTCTACGACCTCTCCATCAAGGAGGAGAGGAAAGCGCTCTGTTCTCCTGGACCTCCTGTAGTCCACTATGACCTCCTTGGTCGTGCTGGAGTTGAGCACTAAGTTGTCGGATGAACACCACTGGGTCAGGTGCTGGATCTTCTCTCTGTAGCGGGTCTTGTTGCCGTTTGTGATGAGTCCCACTACAGTGGTGCCATCTGCAAATTTCAGAACCGTGTTTGAAGAGTGGATGGCTGCAGTCATGGGTGAATAGTGTGAAAAGAACCAGACTGAACACACAGCCCTGTGGTGGGACCCTCAACTTAAAATTGTTTTGCAACCTTTTCAAGCAGTCACTGCATCTGTAAAAAAGAATTTTGAGGCACTCCTGGTGAGCAAACTGTTCAGCAAGACCTGCAGCGCTCCTGTCCCACGTCTGCTGGTCTTTTGTCTGCCCTTAGTGGCCTATAGTTAATGCAACAATAACAAGTTTTACTGATTGCATCATCAGTCCCAGTGCATATTCATATTTATTTTTCTTCATTGCCTTTAGCACAAAGTGTACCTGGTGCCTAAGAACCAGTTTACTATGGAGTATGTCGAACCTAAAGTCTACTGCATCAGCACTCATGGCCAGTTCTCACCTGACAGGTAATGTTACATACCGCAACTCTACATTTGTTTAAAAAAAATCTATCATGTTTTATGGAAAAGAAAAGACTTCCTAAACTATCTACTTTCTCTCGCTCCAGTTCCTCCTGTGTCCTGTCACGCTTCCAGATCCCATCCGACTCTGTAGTCCTGAATGAAGGTCAGAGTTCTTCCAGGCAGGAAGAGGAGCTGCCAATCCAGGCATCTACTGCAGATGCTCCTCCTCTCCGCTTACACGAGAGTGATGAACCTGTCTGGATGGGAGAACTCAGACCTCCCTTTGGTGAAGATAACAACCGCCATACGCGACTGAAACTGCAGCAGGTATGAACAGTGATGATGAGGATATTTATTTTTTGACAGGGTTACAGCGCTGCATAAATAAATGAACATGTCCTTTATTCAGCTCCTTTCTTACAGTTTCTTCAGTTAATAATTACTGTATCACACTAAAGAAACATTGATTTGTTTTAAGTTAAGTTTTAAAATTATTATTATTATTAGTTATTAGACAAAACTAATTATCAAAGATTATGACACATTGGGACATGAAATTCTTCACTGCAGACTTGTCACAGTTGCACTAAAGAACCTGAAAATAAAGTCCCTGACTGTGTCTGTCTCTCTCCTCCACCATTATTCCCACCCTACCCAGAATGCTGCAGTGTACTCAACTCGTGTCCATTCGCTTGGGCGATACGTGTTTCTTCTCCACTATCACCAGCCTCTTCACCCCACTTATCCTGTGCATGTCTACATCAACGGAGGACGAATCTGGCAGGGTGGGCGCACATACGCAGGGTTGATAAGACAGAAGATGGCATAGTTTAAAGATAAACAGTCTTTAAGCACAAAATAATTAGTACAAGCATTACAAGTTGGCACTGTGTGTTTCAGGTCACATAAACGCCTCCTTCTGTCCTCACGCTTATGGCTGCCGTAACGTGCTGGTCGCTGAGAATCAGATCATTCTGGACGTGACAGACTATAATGTCTTCATCACTGTACAGATACCTGCAGGCAAGACATTGTGGCTGGTGAGTATTATTGTCTTGCTTCTTTTATTTCTTCCTTTTCATTGAGGATACTATTACCTTTTTTTTCTTTTTTTCTTTTTTACCGGCACGCACGCATGCTCTTTTGAAAACACAGTTGTACTCCCGATGTTCTTCTGCCAGCCTGTAATCTTCGATAGGCGTTTGACTCTTTTGACTGTGTACTAAAAACATTTCAGGATTCCAGAGTGTTACATGTGGGCGTGTATCTAATGTCACATACATCAACAGGATTATGTGCTACTTGTTCCTGAGAAAAGCTACAGCTCCAGTTACCTGAATGAGGAACCTCTGGACAAATCCTATGACTTCATCAGCAGTTGTGGGCAAAACAGCTTCTACATCAAGTCAGTGTTTTTAATATTCATAATTATTTACAGATGCTTCCATCTAATCAGCGATTTCCAAAATAAAATGCATTTGGGGTAAAACAGTAAACTGAAAGTTCTCTTTATTTCAATTCAATCTTAAACAATCTTTTTCGAGATTACCAAATGTGAAGTTTTGAGTAAGTCTGTTATAAATGTAGTACACTAACTGTGTGGGGACCTATTCTCTCATCTTTCCAGTCCCTCCAGCAGTTCTCCATTTTGCCTCAACTCAGCGGTGTCTCTGTCTGCCTTCTTCAACAACGGAGCAATGCCCTGCGCCTGCCACAAGGCAGGAGCTGAGAGCGACACTTGTGAGCAGTTCGGAGGCCAGTGCCGCTGCAAGCCAAATGTGATTGGACGAGACTGCTCCATGTGTGCAACGGGCTTCTGGGGATTCCCCCAGTGCAGACGTGAGTGTCTGATTGGCCCACTGACCTTTAAATCACTTATGTAGACTTGTGACCTTTCAGAAAGTGGTGCATCTGCACTGAAGTTTAGTCGAAGGCCCTCTAAAGAACAAATTAACATAATTGCTTGTATTAAGCGAGAAGGTTGAAATTACATAAAATACTGGAATTAGTCAAATGTTTTAGCTTAGTGATAATAATAATAATGATTTTTTTTTTTTTTAAATGCTGTAAATCCAGTTGATTTTGGGTTTTTTGTTTAGAAAAAGCCTTTTTTCTGAAGTTGCAAGCACCAAACGGTTGTATTGTACTGACTTTGACTTGCTCCTGTCTTTTCTGTAATGACACATTTTCCCTCTGAAGCCTGTAACTGTGGCATGAGGTTATGTGAGCCAGAGACGGGCGACTGCATCTGTCCGCCAAGGACGCTACCACCAGAGTGCTCCCAGTGCCAGCCGCAGACGTTCGGCTGCCACCCAGTGGTGGGCTGTGAGGTCTGCAACTGCTCTAGGCCCGGTGTCCTCTCAAGCGACGTCAGCTGTGACACATCCAGCGGACAGTGCAGGTACACCCTCAATGTAACAGCAGGGGTTTCCTTCCCGTTTGGTTCTGTCGCTCAAACGGGGCTGATTTCTTGTGCCCACATCACAAATCAATATTTAAAAATGTAGACATGCAAAAAAGTAAAGGGTTTTATGATTACTGGCTTTTTTTTTTTTTTTAATTAAAGAAATAGTTTTCCGACTGAACTTAGATGATCCCAGAAATAAAAATGTGAAATGATATTTTTGTTGCCACAATTGAAATGACTGTTCAGACAACATTTGATATCATCATATATTTATTGATAATTCCTAGAGCTAAAGTGTCTTGAAATTTGGTCCTGTTAATTAGAAAATATTGGCCATAGAGCAGTGTTCCCAAATCCTGGTTCCCAACACACCTGGTTCAAATGAGTGACTCATTACCAGATCTCCATGCAGGCCTTGATGACGGCTCGTGGCGATTCATTTATTTGAGTCTACTTAGCTCCTTCAGCCTTCTTTGGTATTATTTCAATGCAACTGCATTGTGAATATAATTTTTGTAACTCCTGTTTTTATATATATCCATTTTGCACGTTATTTTTACAGGTACATGCTTTAACACCCATGTACAGTCTAAAAAAACCTATGTTTCAGTTTTTGTGTTATGTTTAAAGCTTTTTTGTGTTTATTCTGTTTTCAATGTTAATCAGTGTTGTACTGCTACAACATTTCCTTAAATTTCCCACCTGGGTTAAGATTTTGACCGTCTCTCTGAGGGAGAGTCTGGCCTCCCTGTGGAGATCAATACGTAAGCACAGGGGTGGCTAGGAACATATGGCTGTTGTTACTCAGTCACCTTTAGCGCTAAAAGGACAGATAACTATTATAATATTAAGAATAATTTTTTAAAAATGGGGTTCTGCAGCTCTTATAGTAATAACAATGATAGCAAAAAGAAGAAGAAATATTTGCAAGTGATGTCAAGCTTGAGGTTTAGGGAGATTTTTGACAATTCATGAGTTTATTTATTATTCCAGATGTAAGAGCAACATTGTAGGGCGCCAGTGTGACCGCTGCGCCACTGGTTTCTATGGTTACCCTGACTGCAGGCCATGCAACTGCAATGAAGCAGGAACTGAGGAGGAAGTGTGTGACTCCTTCACAGGACAGTGTCTATGCAAGGTTGGGAAGCACACGCACAAACTCTCCCACACAAGTCCCTCTTAACACTCCGCTCTGTTTTAATGGACTGTGTGTGCACTTCCCCTGCAGGAGAACATCCAAGGTTCTCGATGTGATCAGTGCAGAATTGGCACTTTTCACTTGGACCCAACCAACCCAAAAGGATGCACCAGCTGCTTCTGCTTTGGAGCCACAGTCCAGTGTCACAGCTCCGACAAAAGACGCACAGAGGTACTCAGGTTTATTAATTAAGGTTTTATTAGTTATTCATGATTATTGCATCCAAATCAATGGCAAAGACAATCCACATACTCCTGATGAACCAGATCAGAATCTTTTGTGTTTTCTTTTTTATATACTCTTACCAAATATCCCCACGAAGGGGTTACAAGCCACTTTTCTCATAGTACTGGTCCCTAACCTGGATAAATGGGGAGGTTTGTTACTTGAAGGGAATCTGATTTTGAACCAAATCCAAATCCAATACATGGAATGTGATACTGGATCGCTCAGGGCCCAGATTAACAACAACATCACAGTGTTAACCAACAGGATGATGTGAGAAACTGCACCACTGTTGGTTGAAGAAGAGAGGACACACATGATGATGATTATTCTGGTCATCATTTAAATCACAATCACAAAGGATTATCCACCAACTTTTTAACCATGCTGCACGTATTGACATTAATATAAAAATATTCAAATTTTCACTGTAAATTTAAATTCAATTTTTTTTTTTTTTTTTCCTTCCCTTTCTTGTCAGTGTGGACATCGTGCACACGCTGTATGTACAATGCACACCAAAATTAGCCATCAACTAGTTTCACTAGTGAGCAGTGGGGCTGCTAGCAGGGCAGCGCCCCGGGGAGCAATTGGGAGTTAAGGGCCTTGCTCAGGGGCCCCAGTGATTTACCATTGTGGACAGCCCTGGGCTTGAACCTGGGTCCTCCACGCCCAAGCCCACCACTGTAACCACTAGGCCACCACTCCCCAATTGTATTTATATAGCGTCTATTACAACACAAGTTGTCTAGGTCCTTTCCGGAGACCCAGAACATGACCCCCGAGCAATTATTACATAAACAACAGCAGGTAAAAACTCCCCTAGTGGGAGAAAAACCTTAAGCCAAACAGTGGCAGGAAAAACTCCCCTTTAAGAGGGAAGAAACCTGGATCAGGACCTGGATCATGAGTGGGGACCCTCTTGCTGAAGGCCAGCCAGCTTTTGCACACTAAATACATTTTTCTGATTAAATAAAAAAAGATTCAGGCCAAAAAAGTACATTCTGGCAGAGTTACTGAAATAATAATAGTCAGAAACGCAACTATGGCCTTGATATTACATATAAAAACAGCAACTTTGTTATACACAAAAAGGAGGAAAGAATCATTCACCTGTGGCCAAGTGGAACCTGTCGAAGTGCCCATTCAGAAAACATGATAGAACTTGTCTCAAAATAATAGTTTTTTTTAATCTTTATTACATTGTTGTTTTGTATTGCATGGAGCCAAATTAAAGTTACATTTAAAATTCAGTCAATTAAATATTTTGAACAATTGAAACCAAAGCACACATTTTTGTGTGCTTTGTGCTTGAGTGACAAGGATGGATAGAATTGAGAACAAGCACAGCGGGGGGACGGTCAGGGTTAGATGTCTTAGAGAAAGTAGGAGAGGTGGTTGAGATGTTTTGGACTAAGTCAAAGAAGTGATAGTAACCACATTGGTAGAAGGATGCTGGAGATGGACCTGCCAGGCAGGAGAAAAGGGGAAAACCAAAGAAAACATCTTTAGATCTACGGAAAGAAAATATGTTGGTGGTTGGTGTGACAGAAGAGAATGCCGAGGACGGGGTGAAATGGAAACAGATGATCCGCTGTGGTGACACCTAAAAGAAAAAAACAAAAAGAAGATGGAGAAATGTTTTCTGATCTTCTGGTTTCAGTGTTATTTCAGTGTCAAGTTCATATGATCTTATATTTGTCACATTAGGATGTTACTTATAGATATATATAGATAGACACAGTTTTTGAACTATCATCATGACAGTTGTTTTAGCTCACGTTAAATCTTTGCTTTCAGTTTTCATCTCTTCCACATACACAATGTGTTATTTTCCTGTTGCCAATTCTTCTGCTTTGTAGATCATGGACATGGAAGGTTGGGTGCTCCTCGGAGCAGACAGACAAGAAGTACCGGTCACGCTGTATCCGGATCAGGACCTTGTAGAGGCAGACCTCAGCGATGTGCCGGATGTCTACCAGGATCTCTACTGGCACGCACCAAACGTGTACCTGGGAGACAAAGTAAGAGACTGACGACAGTCTTTGGAAGCGCTGGGGGAGACTGGACGATTGTCAGCTTGTGTTAAGCTGTCACATTTGATCTAGATATACAAAATATTAGAACTATTTAGGTGGGAGAAATAAGAAATATAGGAATGAATGAAATAATTGTAAAAGCAGAAGATTTTCAGGTAGATGCACTGGCCTATTGTGAATCCCGGATGGTGGTTAAAAAAAAAAAAAAAGCAAAATTCTCGACTTTGTTGGAAAAATACTATACAGACCTAGGATAGCTACACCTGACATCGTTTTAATAGTATGATATAGTTAATTTTTTTGACAAAGAATGTGCCTTAAGTCTAATGTATATAATGTAAATAAAATACATAAAAGTTGCACACATGAGATGATGGAAAATAACACTGAGACACATTTAGGACATGAACACAAGTACACCGCAACACACTTCCACCTAATAATTATGAGGTTAATACACAGAAATCCACATCACAGCCGTGTGTGGATACAGATCCGTGTTTTGTCTGGCTGTCTGAGGCGACAGCGTCGGGCGACTTTCAACCAGCGCCAGGTGAGATTGTGAGATCTAAACCCCAGACTGAACGCTGTCACGCTCCACGTCAGCTTCAGATGTTAACCTCACAATGTCTGTTTGTGCAGGTATTTCATCTTTGAGGAATGAAACATGAGCTCTAGCTTTTGGTTCTTATCAGCCGTTCTGTCAGAATATAATTACTTTCCGTCCTTTATCCAGAGTCATTTTTTTTTTGTGTGTCTTGTGTCTGTTGTTTTTCAACTTTTTACCCATCCATGGTTCTTCAGGTCTCGTCCTACGGGGGTTATCTGAGGTACCGCCTTCACACCCAGACTATGAGAGGGGACGCGTTGTCGCTGCCCGCCGAAGCTTCCAGACCTGACATCATTCTGAAGGTGCAAAATACACAAAATACTACAACCATCTCTAATACCCAAACTACATATTCATACATAAAACATCCTTTATCAGTGTGACTCAGCACCTGGCGTAGTTGAAAGTTTGAGGCTTCTCTGTTAAGGTGGATACTTAATATACTAGTACATAACTATGCAAACATCTTAATGTTTCCTGTGTGTTTGTAATGAAGGGTAATCAGATGACCCTGGTGTTTATGGAGAGGGAATACTCCTCCCCCGAAGATCCTCACCTTGGAATTGTCCACATAGTTGAGGTAAGGTCACGTTTGTAGTTACTGAAGTCAGGAGATTATGTGTGAAGCTACGTTTTAACTTCAAAGTCACACAAACTTGTATAAACATGTTGTACATGGAGCAGCAACAATACATCGTCTCACACAAGACCATTTCCAGACAAGATAACGGATCACAAGTAAAGAAAGTCAGTGTGCTTAAAATGTATTTTCTCATTCAAATGTGCTTAAATCTGATTAAACAGGGGCTTTAAAGTCTTTGCTTGTGAGCAAACAAACCTGTAGCTTTTTAAATCTTCAGTGTTGTTTTTTAGCTCGTGTATGTCAGTTACTTAAACAGTAGATAAAACCACTGTCACAGCGAAGGTCACAAGTAAAGAAGATAAATGAAAATGGGTAAAAAGGAAAAAACCATTTGAACCACTGGGTATCTCTCCCTCCAACCCTCCCAACCCTCCCAACCCTCCTTCCTTACAGGGAAGTTTCCGTCACATCCAGACGGGTAACTCCGTGTCTCGGGAGGAGCTGATGATGGTTCTGGTTAGTCTGGACTCTCTGCAGATTCGCGCCCTCCACTCTCTGTCGGCCCACTCCGTGTCACTCCGCAGCGCTGTTCTGGAGGGTGCCGAGAACATGCCTACTGGACGCCATGCCAACAATGTAGAAATCTGCATGTGTCCTGCCAACTACGTGGGAGATTCGTGTCAGGTGAGGAACTGTATGGGGCTTTGAGCTGCACCTGTACTTGTAGTGGCTTTTGAATGTTGAATTATACTGTGGAGTAAATGTAATCTCCTAAATGAGGTTAGGATTCCGGTTCCATTTATACAATGGTTTTGTTTTTTTATTTGCAGGATATTTTGAATTTTGGACCAATAGAAGTTGAAGTATTTATTTTTTAAGTATTTCCTAAAGTCACTGCAGGTAGAATTATCTGTCGTCTTTGACGGTCGCATCTTTTAAAATACTCTGAACTCACAGATTTTTAATTCCTGACAGATTAGATTAGATTTTTCAATACATTGTGTACAGTTTTTGATAAATACATCTATTTACTCTATATCTGTTCACATCACAGTATTTATGATATAATCATTCTGTTAAATGATTGAACAAGGTGTAGATTCACGCAGCCTGAAACAGAAAAGCCTCTCTGATGATTGGTTAAGCCAACAAAACGATCAAGTTAACGGTGATTAAAGGTCAAAATCATTTCTACACGCTTGCTGGCACATCCTGCATTCTGACTTTCTGCCTCTGTAGAAATGTGCTCCAGGATACTACCGCGATACTATCGGCCTGTTCCTGGGAAAATGCGTTCCTTGTAACTGTAATGGACACTCCGACCAGTGTCTGGACGGTTCTGGAGTCTGTGTGGTGAGGAGGCTTGACAGCAAACATACAGATCCTCTTAAATGTCATGGTAGCTTATCCTTTCACCTATAGTTTACCTAGAATATATGTTTTTTTTCTATTTCCCAGAACTGTCTGCACAACACTGCCGGCAACCACTGTGAGAGGTGCAAAGGGGGTTTCCTTGGTAACAACAGTCTTGATGGACAAGCTGTGTCCTGCTTCAGTTGTCCCTGTCCGCTAAGAGCCCCATCCAACAAGTAAGTATACTTTAATGTCATTTTACATATTTGCTTTTATGCCTTTTGTCATTCACTCTAGGCTATGTTGTGTTCTAACAGCTTTGTCATGAAAAACACTTGTATTATCATCTTTTGCATGGATTCTTTCTATACTTGAATGTAACCTCATTATGTGAATTGCCTTTCTTTCTGTATAGTTTTGCAGAAGGTTGCGTGCAGAAAACGGACAGGATGCAGTGTCTCTGTATGCCGGGTTATGCTGGACCAAAGTGTGAAAGGTAAGCAGCCTCTGCAATGCTGCGATGTTCTGACCAAGCACAGAAATTCAAATTAGGAAGTAAATCTGATTTTAACTGCTAGATGTAAAATGTAAGTATGTTTAGATTTGTGGGGAACTGTTGCTAGATTAACCGAGGGTTAGTGTTTGAGTGGCTGCGAAACACTGTGTGAGGTAAGAGGTTTGGGACAATGTACCAGGATGTTCTTCCCGCGTTTACGTGGGCTCCCTCTGTGTACTCCGGCTTCCTCCCCCAGTCCAAAAACATGTATGTCTAAGTTGATTGACCATTTGAAATTGCCCGTAGGTGTGTGTGTGTGTGAGCGTGAAAGACTGTTTGGCTCTCCCTCGGGTGGGCCAAAATCAATGTGCGAACTATGATCCACTGTGGCGACCCGTCTGCTCAGAGGGATTAGGCCAAAAAGGTTGATGATGAGTTAGAATCTTACCAGATCTTGGATCCGTTCCAGACCCATAAGGCCTATTGCGTCAGCTGACCTCAAGATTGCTGGGAAAACTGATTGGTAGTTATTGTAGCACACTGCTTTTCCTATACAGCAGACCATTTCTCGACTCAAGGTACTTCCACTCGTCAGCATCAGGGGATCAGGATCTGATGATGTATGGTTCACACCGGCTTTTACGACTGCCTTGGATTTTGATACGTCCTCTGGCAGGCTTCCCACAGTCCGTTCCTGTGAGAAGAGGAATCTGTCGTAAAGTCATGTAAAAGCTTGACTACTCTGGGATATTATTCTGATAAGATGTTTGTAGAAGCTGACAAACCCTAAAATTGACTTCAGCTGTTTGAGAGCCTGTGACCTGTCACATGGCAGCATCTTTCAGTCTCCACTCCACACTTTCCTGAAACAGTATATCCTAAGTATCTTACTGAGGTTTGGTAAGAACCTGCAGTCTTTGGGATGGCAACATCCTGTTTTCCCTGAAGCATTGGAGAACATGGTGCAGCTGTGTTTCACACTCCTCCAGGTAATCAAAGAACACAATCAAATCATCCAGGAAAAATAGCACTTCTTTCAAGCTGATGTGTCTGTTGCACCATTTCATTGACCAGTGAAAGGTGCTTGGTGCATTGGTTATTCCTTCAGGCATTTAATTGAATCCCCAAAACCCTAGTGGGCAGACAACCCAGGGTCCTCGCGGCCCAAGCCCACCTCTGTAACCACTAGACTGCAGTTTTCTCCAATTCAGTAAATACAGTTGAAGATTCACTTGTAAGTCAGTTTGTCCACTTGCAGATGTTTGATTTTAATTGTGGATCTCTTACCAAGATGCGCCCCCGGCTTCTACGGCAACCCCATGGTTCTTGGGAGTAGATGTGAGCCATGCCATTGCCATGGCAACACAGACCCAAACATGTTGTTCACTGACTGTCACCCACTGACTGGAGAGTGTCTCAGCTGCATGCACAACACTGCAGGACCTCAGTGTGAAGTGTGTGCTCCAGGCTACTATGGAGACGCCATCATTGCCAAGAACTGCACCAGTAAGTTCAACTTAAAGAAAAGAATAAGGGAAAAAAGAGAAAATGACAGAGTGATGGAGAAAGTTTTGTTTCTGGAACTCAGAATGCACCTGTTCTAAATGTGGAACGGATTCATGTGATCCTCGCACTGGACAGTGTCGCTGTAAAGCAGGAGTCGTTGGACGGCGCTGTGACCGCTGTGCGGTAAGAACCGTGCCTTTTAGCTATTTTGAACCTTTTAATCTGTTGTGGACAATATTCAGTGTGGATCATGCAATATATAGCCAATTCTTGTTAAACGCATACAAATGTACATGTTTATCAAGAAATCTTAACAAGAAGCCAGATTTTTTTTGTTGCTGAGGATTTGCTGGGAATAATTCTAGATTAAGTGGTTTTATTCGACCAGCACTGGTAGACTACCGAAACATTGGAAGCAATTTGCAAAAGGCAGGTGCAGATTGGTTTATTAGAGCTTCTTTTGTTAAAATAATCAGATTAAAAATACTTTTTTTCAAGGGTGGTGCTTTCAATGTTACACCTTTTTTCATCCAAATTTTACTTTGAATCAGTGTTGATAGTGTTTCCTGTCTTGGTCATTTATTTATAAGTATTTTTTCAGATTCACTTTACATAGTTACTCTTCCTCAGGATGGGTCATTTGGCTTCGATTCATGCTCCGGCTGTCGCCAGTGTGACTGTGATGCCTCAGCAGCACTCGTGCAGCCATGTGATCCTCAGAGTGGTCAGTGTGCTTGTCAGCCTGGAGTCAATGGGACGAGCTGTAGGCAGTGTGCTCCTGGATACTGGGACTATGGACCCAATGGATGCAAGAGTGAGTGTTCATGACACAACATTTATCGAACTAATTTTCATATTGCTATTTTCTCTCTGCGTATGTCTGACTTAAGTCAATCTATCTATCCATCTATCTGTCTGTCACCTGTTTACGAGTGGGGTAAAACTAAAAATGCTAATGGAGTGTCATGCTTTTATTACAAGTTCAAATTCAAAAATACTTTATTAATCCCCAAATAGAAATGAATAGATGGCGCGGTCGTGATTTAATTCAGTGAGTAATTCATAGAGGTTTATTGCTGTGAGCAGGAAGGATCTCCTGTAGCTGTCTGTGTTGCAGTGGATCTGAAGACACTGTGTTGTGGAGAGGAGGCTCAGGGTTGACCAGGATCTTCATTTTATGAAGTATCCTCCATCCCCCAATCAGATCCAGAGGCTCCAGAACAGAGTCTTCATATCAGTTTGTTCGGTTTCTTTAAGTCACTTCAGAAATTACTTTTAAAAACGAAGTCATGCATTTGTGTGTGTTTGGTTGTTGTTACTACATAGTAGTTAGTCATATATCTCAGCTCAGAACATAGTAATAAGCCATTGCTTGTTATGTGTTAACGTACACAGTAGAGGTCAGTATTCACTGTTTCAATGAGTTAAAAATGTTTTAAAAAAACTTGTTTCCAGTTGAAACACAACAATCATTGCAGTGCCACTCTAACGGGTAGCTTTTACCTGTTTTAGTTCAATCCAAATGTTGACTATTTTTGGGCATGGCTGTGTATGGTTTCATTAGTGAAGAATTGTGAAAACGAGAAGTCACTTTTCCTGTCGGTGAACATGAGGTGGGAGTAATTCTTTTGACAGAAATCTGAAACTGAAGCTGCTTGATGTCACTTACTTGTTGACTACTGAGTGTCCAGAACTCCTGTCTATCCCCCCAGAGTGTAACTGTAGAGGAAGTCACTGTGACCCCCGGACGGGAGAGTGCCACTGTCCTGATGGGAGGACGGGAAAACAATGTGAAACCTGCTCACAAAGATACCACGCACCAGTGGAGAACGAGCGCGGCATGCGTTGTGAACGTGTGTATTAATTATTATTAGTAGTAGTAGTAGTATTGTTATCATTATTATTAGTCGTGTTGGCATTAAAGTGTGCGTGTGTGTATGTGTGTGTGTGTGTGTGTGTGTGTGTGTGTGTGTGTGTGTGTGTGTGTGTGTGTGTGTGTGTGTGTGTGTGTGTTTCCATTTGCAGCCTGTGGCAGCTGTGTCATTGTCCTGTTGGAGGATTTGGAGAAAATGGACAACAATTTGAGCTCAGTAGCGAGTCAGCTGAGAAATATCAATGCCAGCTCAATGGCCTGGGCTCAGCTGGAAAATCTCAACATTTCTGCTGAGGTCGTTGCTGTGAGTTCATGCACACAAAAACAAGCAAGAGTAATAACACATTTTATTTTATTTTACTTTCTCAACACTCAACACTCAACTTTCACAACATGGAGAAAAGTCCAAGCAAACCAAAAACATAATACTACAAATTACGTGAGAATTTGTTTTTTTGTTAGAAGTGAGAACAGAGAAAAATATCAGTTTAGTTGGGATTTAGGCTGAGCTAATCACTGTAAGGCATTTATGTGGGAAAAGTTAGGTTAGATGTGGTTTTCTTTGGTTGTTCAGCTGTAAATTAAAAAGTGTTCACACGTGAAGATTTCTTTTTCAAATCTCTCTTGATCTCGGGAGATCTAGGAGAACCTATTTTGGTGTAAAACAGCGAGCTTTACTACTTTATAGTTGGATATTGTCGACCAACAGAATTTGTGTGGTGGTCCATGGAAAGTTGCTTTTGTGCGCCACACTTTTTGTATGTGAGGCCCCTGGTCCTGTTGGAGCAGGAAATCCTCTTAAACACACAGGCCAAATTCCCCCCCCTGCATGTCCCACCTCCTTTTGTGACTAGTCGCTGTCTGGGCATGCCGAGGACGTGCTGACAGGTTCCGTGTGCCTGGCCCTGCGCCGCCTCCGGGTGTCGGCTGTCCCTCCCTCAGTCCGCCGCTGTGGGCTGCGTGCAGGTGGCAGACTGGGGGTGGTGCCTCTCCTGGTCCCCCTGAGGCTGGTTGCGTTGCCCAGGTTTCTCCGTCCTCTTTCCTCATTGCTGACTACAATAATTTGGTTAATTATAACCGAAGTTTATTCTGATCCAAAGCAAAATTATATCCTCACATTTTGCTGCCTGCATTTATTCTGCTCTACACTGGAGTTGATATCAGTGTTTCTACATTATATTGCCAAAAGTATCCGGTCATCCCCCAAATAATCAGAATCAGGTGTTCCAATCACTTCCATGGCCACAGGTATATAAAATCCTCCTTGGCATGCAGACTGTTTTTACAACTATTTGTGAAGGAATGGGTCACTCTGAGGAGCTCAGTGAATTGCAGCGTGGAACTGTGATAGGATGGCATCTGTGCAACAAATCTAGTCGTAACGTTTCCTCGCCTCCTAAATATTCCACAGTCAACTGTCAGCTGTGTTATAAGATGGGAAGTGTTTGGGAACGACAGCAACTCAGCCATGAAGTGGTGGACCACGTAAACTGACTGAGCAGGATGCTGAGGCGCATGGTGCAAGAGGTCGCCAAATTTCTGCAGTGCTACAGACCTCCAAACGTCATGTAACCTTCAGATCAGCTCAAGAACAGTGTGCAGAGAGCTTCATGGTTTCCATGGCCGAGCAGCTGCATTCAAGTCATACCTCACCAAGTGCAATGCAAAGCGTTGGATGCAGTGGTGTAAAGCAACATCAGTGTGTGACCTCACAAATGTGCTTTAGGAAAATGGTAAAAGATTCCCGTAAACACACTCCTAAACCTTGTGAACAGAGTTGAAGCTGTTATAGCTGCAAAAGGGTGGACTGACATCATATTAAAACCTATGGATTAGGAATGGGATCAAGCGAACGTTTCAAATGGACTCACTGACACTGATGGGAGCGTGTACAAATAACCTTATGTTCTCGTGATCGCAGGGCGCCATGGAGACCTTCAACAGTACGCTAGAGGGCAGCAGGAGACGAGCTGACATGTTGGATGATGAAATTATCAATATCAGTGATGATATTGATGAACTGCAGAAAAAGGTGGGCATCACACACGCGTGTGCAGTGATCAGCGTTAATTCAGGCGCCCAGTCCAGAATCTCCATACATCTCTCTCAGTGGGTCATTGATTATGTTTATTGGAAAGAGATGTACATTTCAAAAGATAAAACAAATTCTGCTCTCGCTGAAAGTGCAGCAAACGTGTCAGTGTGAGATCAAAAGATCATAACTAAAGTAAGGAACATATTCATTTGTATTTTCATGTATTCAGGCGGGATTAATGAACGACAGAGTTGGTGACCTACATGACACGACGGCGAACACACATCAGAGGGCGAAGGACCTGCTGTCCTTTATCGCCAACATAACCGTGGACATAAATGGTAGGACGAATGTCAGTGATGATCAACATCACATGTTCTCTTTATTTTGTGTGTATGAAACACAAAATAAATTGGGTAATTACAAAAAAATAGTATAAATCTTTATGTTGTAGAATCTGGTGTAACTGATTGTGAGAAACATCTCGTTAAAAGACAATGTTCTCATGTCAAAACAAAGATTTTAAAATGCTGTGTGATTTGAAGAGGATCTGTTATCAGACCACTTGATTTAGGATGTGTTTAATGGAGTTTGCATTTCTCCACAGACATCTTGCAAATGGCAAACCAAACTTTAAATAAAACTGAAGCGCAGCAGGACATTGAAGACCAAGCGGGGAAGATGAAGGAAGCGGAGGCCCTGCTGAGGGAGATGAGATACAGAAGCTGTGTGGGACAGAGGAATCAGACAGACAAAGAGAAGACAGAAGCAGACAAATGTAAGCTTGTTCACAGGACACGTGTCCACTAATCACGGCACCAAATGTCACACTGTTGGCAGAAACATGTTCGATGTTGCACAATGTGTGAGAGTAATGGAAATATTTGTATGAGTTAAGATGTTTGGACCCAGTTTACGAAATAAACTAAAAACACTACTGGTTCAGAACGTTAACCCTGAGACATCATGAACAAAATATATTGTTTTAGGATGTTATTAAAGAACACCTTCAGACGCTGAATCCACTGGAATAGACATGACTATGTAAATTAAAATATATGCTTTCAAATTTGAACAATACTAGGTCACCATTAGGCCCCTGACCCACATATGACTATGAACTAAACTGCCAGTCGATCATCATCATCATCACTTTGCATATGTAATAATAACACTTCAAAATTAAAATATCAGAAGTATGTGTTGCTTGGTGAAAGTTCAAAAGCAAGAGGCAGCAAAGTGCAGAAGACCCAGCATGACTCCAGAGCCGGTCAGTCCTTCCAGACAACAGGTCCATGTCTGTCTGCCCCAGAGAGTCGCTGAAGTCTGGGATGTGCTCCTTTAGCCACGTCTCTATGAAACATGTACTGCGTTGACAATATCTCACATTTGTCCTCATCAGTGCTTCAAGCTGGTCCATTTTACATGTGAGAGACCTGAGACGTTACCATACTGCGACATAACACAACTTTCCTCTTGTCTGCAGGGAACTGAAAGTGAAAACAAGTTGCAGGTGCGATCACCTGATTAACTCATCTCCAAATCTCTGCCCTTTCAGTGCTGGACCGTGTTAACAAAGAGTTGGCTGGTCGTCAGGAAGAAAACAGCGACTTGGCAAATACTATCAGACAGCACCTGGCTCACTTCCAGTCTCAAATGATGGACCTCCGAGACGCCTTAAACGGGGCACAGAACAACACTGGCCGAGCTGTAGAGCTCAACAGTGTCAATGAGAAAACCCTGGAGGACAATAATGTAAGTTGAGAAGAGAAATCTGTATAGGCAAGAGCTCCAAATAGGTGTCGAAAGTGGATTAGTTGTGTGATTACTCTACTTCTCTTGTCAGAGGAGGATTGATGACATATTGTTGAAGCAGAAGGAAGTGAACAAGCAGCTGAACATGGCTGAAGATGATGTTGCTCAGCTCAACAACGTGCTCACCGTGTTGTATGACTCCAAAGAGGTCAGACAAGCCAGAACACATGCATCTGAACGTACAGCTTATAACACACAAGAATCTCAGAGTGGCAATGTCTGAAACTGTCTAGCAGGAAAATGATCCTTCAACTTCACCTTTAGTCCTCACATCCATTTTTTCTTTTTTTTTGTATTCCAGAATCTTAATTTTTCTTTCAGGCTTTTATCTATCAAATTTGTAAGTTTTTACAACATTCACTGCATCCTAATGTATTAAGAGAATGATTAAACTGCATTATTTAGGTATTATTCTGCCTTCACGCAGTTTAATATTTGGAAGGACAAAACATGTAAGGTCCCAAAGTTTATTTCACAAAGAATAGCATTTGTTTAATTTTAGTTTTTCTTCCATATTATTATCATTCAGTCTTGAAGTCATAGACCTCAGTGGTCTGTTGTTACTCATTAATGAAAGTGATCATTTTAAGGCTTTTTAAACCTGAAATATGAATTAATTCACATAAAATCCTATTAATTTAACCTGAAGTCTATCTGAAGTTATTTTAAATATCTGTGGTTATGGTGGTGATGCAGAAATCTCAAAAGGGTATGCATTAAATGTCATGCATGCGGCATTAAGGAGTTAAATTAATCACATGATGCTACAGCATTCATTACTTAAATAACGGCGTCAGTAGAGATACGAACAGAAACTGTAGCGGGGGGATGACTAGTGTGCTGGCTGTTCACGAACACTTAAGAGTGTTTGATTAAATCAGTTATAAGACATCAGCACAAATCCTTAGATGACAAAGGGAACCCCAATAAGCAAATATAATAAAAACATATTTTTCATCATTCACTTTTGAGGACATTTTCCTGTAGAAATATTGTGAACAAAATTCACAAACTTTCAGTCACCATTTAATTTAAGTTCACTCTGTAGATTTGGAGTTGTTTAGTCTAAGTTCTTCCCCTTTAACGCTTGTGCATGTTTGTCAGGAGTATGAACGTTTGGCAGCCCAGCTGGATGGTGCCAGGATGCCTTTGGCAAAGAGGGTGCAAAACTTTTCCATGACCCATTCCAAAATCCCTCTGGTGGTGAAGGCAGAGAAACATGCTGAGCTGCTGAACGCTTTGGCCATGAACTTGTCACGGTAACAAATTACATACCTACAGCTCTAATTTAAAGTATGTTTTGTTTTTTTTTGGGGGGGGGGTTTCTGGTGACGAAAGCAGATAAAATGCATTACTACTGGACAAAGAAGTGACATAACTACGTCTCAAATCAAGACACGAGATACAGGAGACTAATCTGTGATGATGTGTCTGCAGTGTGGTTGGAGAAACCAAGAAGGATGGAACTGTAGATGTAACACAAGTTTACAACAAGATTATCAACAGCATCCGCGAAGCAGAGGAGGCTGCTGAAGCGGCTGAGAAGGCTGCCAACAACACCGTAGAGGTACAGGGCGGTTATCCTTTTACTTGCACTTTAGAACTACTCGTAAAAACAACTTGAAGTAAAAGATGATTTAATGAAAAATTATTTTATTTTTTTAAAGAATATGAATGGCCAAGACTTTGTTCAGATAGCAAATTCTCTGAAGAACCACAGCGTGGGACTGGCTGGCGAAGTGGAGGAGTTGAGCAAGGGCCTGAACGACAGTAAGATCACCTCTGCAATAGCAATATTTGTAATCTATGAAAGAGATGTCATTGAATCAAGTAGAGTTGTATAACGATAGATGATCTTTACATCCATCACGTAGCAGTTGCATGTTTCCAGTGTTGATGTGTTGAGCCTGTTTTTCTGCTGCACAGCTGTGAGGCCCAGGCTGGAAGACATTCTCAGGCGACTGGCTGATGCCAACACCAAACACGTCCAGACGATGAAGGAGTTGGAAAAAGTTCAGAACAAACTCAACTTTACCACGAGTAAGCTCATCCAACATTTTAACAGTTTTAATGTCATTCATTCATTCATATATATATATATATATATATATATATATATATATATTTAAATTTGAAGGACCAAATAGAAGATATCTGCAAAACAGAAGTGTGGCCCAACCAAGTACATAGGATTTATAGGATAATTACAGTTAGGATTATTTGCATGGTCAGTTAGCAAAAAGAGAGAATGAAGAACAGAGAGAGGAGAGACACAGACACAGCGTCAAAAGTAAAAAAGACAAAATACATCAATATAACTATCTGTCAGCAGCAGAACTTCCATGTATATGTGACTGATACATGGTTAGTTGGTGATCTACACAGAGATCTATACAGACAGGTGGAGGTTAACACTGGGATGGTCAGAGGGTGGGTCTGCGGGTTAGGATGCAGATCCTGAGGCTCTGGTCTGCAGAACATGTACAGAAGAGAAAAAGAAGGTCAGACCAGCACAACAAACTACAAGAACAATGGAACACAATTATGTTTATAAGATACTTCTCATTAATAAGTGAGGATTGAGCTGAGGAGGTGAGGGGCACCAGTCAGTGGATCATGTTGGTGTCCCCCTGCAGACCAGCTGCTCTAGTCTGGTCCTGCAGCTGCAGCTGTGACTACTGGTCCTAACACACTAAAGTTTGCACTAACTATATGTTTTATTAAACAGAAACATTTTTAAGTTTGGTTTTAAAGGTGGAGGTGGTGTCAGCCTCCTTAACCCAAACTGGAAGTTGGTTCCATAAAAATAGTATTTGTTCACTGTAATATGTAAAAGGTATCTATTAAAACCAGTCAATATTAAACGGTTTGAAAGGGGGCCAATTTGATCATTTCATCCAGTGCATAGTCTGGATGGTGTTGGAATGAGATGTTATAAGCAGAAAGACTGCATTATTGTGCTTAAATCAGCACTGGGTTAAAAGTGGTATTTGATATCATACCCACAACCATTCACAGAATGTAAAATTAAATCAAACATCAGACAATGTATCAATAAGGCATTATCTTGATCATCATCATTTGTGTGTTTTTCCACAATGTGTAATTCACCTCTATATATAATAGACTCTAAACTGGTATTTCTGTAAGCCTTAAATTCAGAGGAAGCACCCAACATAAGCTTAAGTGAGGGTAAATATTAATAAGAATGGTGTGGAGGGTGAGATATGCTGTATGTCTCCTGGTGTTAAAGATATTAAGTCTTGTTGTATCAGGTTTGTGCAGGAAAAGAGACCTTTAATGGTTGTTGCAAAAAACACACTGTAATACTGTTTTATGTCACACTAGGGGTTAATGTGAGGTTTAAATCAGACTGGTGCTGATTTTTAAATGGATTGATAAAGTTCAATAACCACAAAAACAAGTCTAGCAAGCCTAGAATTTCTTCATAGAGTTTGCAGTCTTCAGTTTTTGCATATAAATGTGTCGTGCTTGTATTTTTATCTTTATTTTCTCTTGATTAACAGATGTGAGTCAGGAGATTAATGAAGCTAAGAGAATTGCAGATCTTACAAACAGCACTGCCACTCAAGTCAACAGCGCCTTGCGTCCCATTGAAGACCAGCTGAACCAGTGGAAGCAGAGCTACGGGAATGCAAATGCTTCCAATATCAACACTAACCTGATGGAGGCTAACAACACTGGTAAGAACCTCTGGTTGTATACCTCTTTTTTAAACATACATGGCTATCAGCATCTAGTCCTTCTGAGCTCCTGTAGACTAGTAAAGAGTGGACAACACATCATTCATGTGACCTATAGGTTTTTTCCTTGAGCGGTTTGAAACCTTTTCTTCCTCATACTGCGTGCTACCTGGGAAGCTGATGGGAACATGCCAGTATGTCAGTGTTACCAGCTACCAGCTCCTTCAGCCGGAGCAGCTGCAGAGCTGCTGGCAGACGCTTACGATGTATTAGATGTTGTTTCAGTGGCAAATCAGAAATAACCACTGTTTTGCCGGTGCTGGGTTAGTAGAACTGATGAGGAAGTCATTATGGCTAACTGGCTGAGCCGGCTGTCAATCAAAAGAGTACACCTCATGTTAGAAATAAATGTTACTTTATATACATTTATTTATTTATTTATTTATTTATTTATTTATTTATTTATTTATTTATTTATTTATTTATTTATTTATTTATTTATTTTTCTCCCTTGTTTGCACATATATTATTGGCTGATACCAAATTGGTAGGACCCAGAAGATATATATATATATATATATATATATATATATATATATATATATATATATATATATATATATATATATATATATATGCATTTTAATCTGTAATCAAGGGTTTTTTTGGGGGGGGTTTTTGTGAGTGCGTATGTGTGTGCAGATGTGTACACTTCACCGGCCCTAATGATAGTCTAACTATTTTTTATTGATCCCTAGGTAGGACGAAGAAAAAGAAAAAGAAATAAATAAATAACTAAATTCTGCCAAAGAGGGCTAAAATCACCGGGTGTGGTATGTGAACAGACTAGAAATAGAAAGAGAGAGAAAGAGAAACGAGACAGTGGTGGTGCAGTCTGGTGTCTGTGTTGTAATGTGTGTAATAAAGGAAAAACAAAAGGGTACTAATGTGTTGTTTAAAGAATAAAGGTGGACACAGGACAATAAGGTGTTAATAAAAAAGAAGACTGTAAAAGGGACAGTATTTAAAAGTTATCTATATAATAATATGCATCGAAGTATTTAAGTACTAATGCATGACCACATATATCGGGATAAGGAGACATATATGCAGTTAACTAATACATATTCATATACATTGTAAGAAGAGAGAGCAACAAAGTAAATAAATAAATAATATATATATATATGTATATATATTATATATTATTATACATACATACAAATATACACTGATACATTCATGTGCACATGTGCTTTTTAGATACACACATATGTATAAATAACTATTCAAATAATATACCTACACATCTTTTGGATCACTGCATATATATATATGTACATACATATATACACACATACACACATATATATATATATATATATATATATATATATATATATATATATATATATATATATATATATATATATATATATATATATATATACACCCATACATATACACGCACATATACATCATTTACATACCTCCTTCTTTTGAATAATTATTCTAAACTTTCAAATAGTTTACATTAATATAGTTATTCTTACAAATCCATTGTTGGTTCCCAGTGTAAATCTAAAAGTATTACATTTATATTTGATCTTTTTACCAAATATTTAATAACAAGAAGCAAAAGGTGGCAAACCATGTTTTACACAGGAAAAGTTGGGATGATGTGGAAGATATATGATCATGAACCCATTTCAGAACATTCAGAATGTCCACAAATGAGTGAGAAAATCCTCAAAAAATGATTGAAAGGGATTTATGTAATTAATATATTATACAGTGCAGTGCATATGCTTTAAGTAGAAGAAAAACATATTACACTCATCATTCTCAACTGGAAAATGAGGAGGGTTTGGATTCATTATCATATTAGCAGCATATAACAGGAAATGTGGGCTGCTTTGGTGGGCTGAGATAAGAATGGAAAAGTAGTTTGCTCTCGCTTCATGAATCAGGGAAAAATAGTAGTTTTACCTTCATATTAAAATGCACAACCAGGTCCTCCCATGCCTACGGGTTGCATTTAGAAGGGCATCTGGCGTAAAGCCTATGTCAAATGAACAAGGAGGGAATACCGGGAAACACAAAACAACAACATTAAAATGCATAACCATACAAAATACATGAGTATTCTGCTCCCTAAAATGTGAGCTGGTTCATCCAGGGTTGATATACAACAGTAGATCCATCCATCAAATACATCAGTTTAGGAGCAAAATCAGTGAGGGTGAAATTACTTTTTCACTCACTGCTTTTGCATTTTTATTGTTTGTTGTTTTTTTTTCACATGACATTTGGCTATCAATTACTAAAAATGAATCTTTTTAATTTCCCTTTTCTGTAGTGAAAAAGGTGGGTGAAATTATTCATACTCTAAAGAGGAAATTGGATGAACTCCAGAGTCAGTCTGCTCAGATGCCAAACATCTCTGAGAACATCAACCGCATCCGACAGCTCATACAGCAGGCGCGCAACGCTGCCAGCAAGGTACAGTACTGCAGTGTCATCGGCATCATCTCACGGGACACCACATCTGCTTTTAACTGTGTGACCATTTCATTTATTCTTTACATACCCAAAGGAGAATTTAACTTAAATTAAAATGGAAAACTCATTTCTCCCTGCAGTCTCTAAAATCTTGTGTTGCCTTTTTTTCTCCCAACATCTTCCAACTTCCAGGTAAGCGTGCCAGTGAAATTTAATGGAGATTCTGGCATTGAAGTTCGTACTCCATCCAACCTGGCTGACCTCGCTGCTTACACCTCTTTGAAATTCTACATCACCCTGCCGGAGGCAGCACGAGCCAGGCGGCAGGACACCACTAACAAACAGTTTGTCTTCTACCTTGGGAACAAGGATGTAAGCACCAGCTTGTCAACATGCCGAATATGCTCGCTTTGAGTTTTAGTCTCTGTTCTATTGATCATTACTTCACATTCTGAAGAAGTCACTTACATCCAGCAAGGAATGAATGTGCCTTTAAAGGACAAACTAATCTTGGTTTTTTTCTTTTGTTTTTTTACCTGTCACTGTGGAATTTGCAGTCCACAAAGGAGTTCCTGGGCATGGCACTGGAAGGGAAAAGACTTCACTGGTACTTCAACATTGGAGGACAAACTGCTGAGGTTCTGATGGCTGAAGATGTCAAGTCTGACGGAAACTTCAACAGCGTTGTCCTAGAGAGGTGAACCACTGCAACAAGTGCATCCCAGCCTGAAGAAAACTATCTATCTAGATCTAGTTGTAGATTGACATCAAAAGTTAATTTTATCTTCACTTCTGCTAACAAACATCTTCTCATGAAATAAGATGCATTTTGAATATATAATTTGTGAGATCATTCCACATCCACCCATCAAGCCATTTTCCATGGCGGTAAACTGTTTTGGGTTGCCAGGGTTGTAGCTTATTCCAGCAGTCAGCTGTCATTCATTTTAATGATCTAAAACTTATCTTAATCATAATTATTATATTTATTTAGATTTTTTCATGTTGCAACATTTTAAGAAAAGTAGATGTATGCATTTTATTTCAGTATAGCTAATAATAATTGTAATCATAATTTTGACTGTCATCCCTCAGAGGGTAACAGGTTTGATTCCCTGCTGGTGTTTCTCACTTTTAAGTTGTGTTGGCCAAAACTGACTGTTAAATTAATGGAATACAATTAAATAGTAAAAATTTTTAAAAATAGAATCTAGTTTATCATGCATTTGTTAATGTTATAACATCCAATACGGCAGGGGTGTCGGAGTCGGTCCTCGAGGGCCGGCATCCTGCATGTTTTAGATGCGTCCCCGCATCAACACACCTGATTCGAATTATTCGGCATTCCCAGCTCTTCATCGCGGCCTGAACAACTCTTATGACTCGGTCACTTGTATCACGGTGTGCTGAAGCAGGGTAACAGCTAAAACATGCAGGACACTGGCCCTCGAGGACCGGATTCGACACCTGTGCTCTACAGTATATGTATTGTAACACTTCGATCTCTATGTGTCTGTCTGTGTGAGTTTAGGATCCTCCAGTATGGTCACATGTCCATGTCTTCAGAAACCAGCGAGGGGACTCAAAGAGTCACCAAAGCCTATGCAGAGGCTGGACGTGATCAGGGGCTGCTCAACCTCCTAACCAAGGACACAGTTTTCTATGTGGGAGGGTACCCAAGTAATTTCACAGTAAGTACAGGAAGGGAATGAACACAGTGGCGGGAATCCCTTCAGTCAGGGCTGTTGCCACTCCTGAACTTTATTAACAGAATTTTGATTATCTTCAGAAATGAATAAATGATACCCCCATGATCTTCACAAATGATACCCAAATACTTTTAAGATATCAAAGTTTTATTGAATCTTTTATTGAATGAAAAAAGTAATACAGGAGCAAACCTTAAATGTAACGGCGTATTAATACTTGAAAATATCTGGCAGTGACTACTTTTAAATATCAGAATATTATTTCACGTGTCTTGGTACTCTCTGTCACTCCCTCTACATTCCAAAATGTTGGGATGCTGAGTACAATGTAAATGAAAATATACTGCAATGATTTGCAAACCTTATAAATACATTTTTTCCCCAATAGAACATAAACGGCATATACGTTTTGGGAGAGGAATGTTGTCCATTCCCATTAGTCCATTTCTGATGCAGGATTCTAGCTGCTCAGCAGTCCTGAGCTGTTGTTGCTGGAACACTTGCTGATGCTCCAGATGTTTCCTATAGGTGAAAGGTCTGGACGGCAGGCACGCCTGTTTAGCCCCAGACTCTTCTCCTGCAAAGCCATGCTGTTGTGATGGATGCAGTTTGTGGTTTAGGATTGTCTTGATGAGGTATGCAAGGCCTTCCCTGTCAGAGGCGTTGTCTAGATGGAAGCATGTGTTGCTCTTAAACCTCTTCAGCATTTATGGTGTCTTTTCAGATGTGTAAGCTGGCCATGACATAGTTACTAATGCAACCCAACACCAGCAGAGGTGCAGGCTGTTGAACCGAGTGCTGATAACAAGCTGGTCCATCTCCTCTGTCGTCTGCAGGACGTGGCGTCCATGGTTTCTAAATTTAGCGTTAGCTGCGTATGTAGATGCCACAGACTGTAATCTGTGGATGTGTCCTGAGCCTACGCAGTGATTTCCAGTAGACCACCATGTCTGTTTTAAATGCAGTTCTACCTAAGGCCCCAAAGATCCCGAGCATCCATGTCACCTGGTCAAGCAGCCGTGGAGGCAACATATACCATAATAGCAACAGAGGAAACGAAGGACTTTGTGGTTTCATTGTCTTATAACTTTATGAATTCCTCAGCAAATGAAAGTCAAGAACCACAACCAATATCCCCCAAAATAAGTCCAACTGTGCGCCTTTTTACCCGTGAATGTAATTGGGGCAAACCATTAGTGGGGGAGTCGACATAGTTTAAATTAAGCTAACTAAAACCGTCATGCACACAAAAACGCCCTTGAGCCATTTCCCGTTCCTTCCCGGAGCCAATAAATAGACCATGAACTCCCGGAGAACGGTTTGGTCTGTGCACACCTGAGGGATGGAAACAGGCAGAAGTAAGTAACTACACAAGAGCCTTTCTTCAGTTTCCTTAAAAATGCTCACACTTATCTAAAATCAGTGTAGCAGATATAAAGAGCTTTAAATCCCACCTGCGGTGCCTCCATTCACAGGCAGGACACCACCACTAGACTTCCCCCGTTATTCAATCAATCAATCAATAAGGAAGCAAAGTCATCTGTGTGTCTGTTTGTTCAAACATGTACTCAGTGGCAGTTCAGTCCAGTTTTGACCTTTAGCCTTGTCCTTTGCGAACCAAGATCCCTCCTGATTCGCTAAATGTGTTTATGATATTACACAGTGTAGTTGGTGGGATGTTCAGTTCTGAAGCCGAAGCTGACATAGAAGTTACTTCTGAGGTGGGGGATAAGTCTACGGACTTAATGCCAATTAACAAGATTAGTTGTCAAATGCTCCAGTTTTTTTTGGTTTCTGCCATTCACTTTTCCAGCCTTTTGTTGCCCCTTTTCCAAATTTTCTAGGATGTGCTGCTGTCAACAAATTCAAAATGAGCTGATATTTTCTATAAAATGGCAAAATGTCACAGTTTCGCCATCTGATTTGTCATTTATGATCTCTTGGTGATTAAAATGTGGGTTTCTGAGATTTGCAAATCATTCTAAGCATTCTGTTTTTATTTACATTTTACACAACTGTTTGTTGAATCGGGGTTGTATTTGGATGCCACATTTTACTGTAAACAAGGAATCTGAGAGAGATTACTGACTCGGCTCACTTTATTTCATGTTGATGGAAATCTGATAAACACAGACGTCTAATCCTCATTATTTCATCTGTTTATTTTTTAGCCACCTTCCCTACTAGCATTGCCTAACTTTAAGGGCTGTATCGAGCTAGATAGCCTGAATGAGGACGTGCTTAGTCTGTATAACTTTGAAAGAACCTTTCAACTCAATACTACGGCGGAAAAACCATGTGGCAGGTCAGTGCACCAAACATCAGTTCATTTCTTTATTTCAAAGCTTTTTTTTTTTTCCTCCTGCCTTAAATTGTCAGACATTCTTCTGTTTTGGGAACAGATTCAGATTGTCATTTGTTGTGTTTATTCTGTTTGTCACCACCCGTGTTTATGTTTCTACCGGATGATTCTTCATTGTACTTCTTAAAATAGGTCCAAGCCAGCACTGACACAGGCCTGGGTGAATGATGCAGCATATTTTGATGGTACTGGCTTTGCTGAGATCACTTTTACAGCGGAGACGGGGCGTTTTCAACGCTTTGAGCAGGAAATTAAACTGCTCTCTCACAAGGGAATACTTCTCCTGCTTCTCAAGGGGGTAAAGACTGCACACATTTAGCTGAACACTTTTCATTTGGTGACCGAGACATGGCAACGTTCCCAGTTACCTGTCAACAGCATCACCTTGACTGTATCTTTACTATCAGTTATCAATTTACTTATGTAAATTCGTTTTGTTTTATTTAACAAGCAACAATGCATTCATTTAATCTGGTGTCATGTTTGGATTTCTTTTTAGTTCTAAGTTTAGTTCCAAGTCTCGGTCGTCTTCTATTTACCAAGTTACAGCAACAGTCCATCAATTTATTGATTTATTCATTACGTCCTTCACTTTAAATGAATCGGTTTAGCAGCAATGCCTTTCTCATTAATTCCTAATGATGTAACTGAGCATTTCCAAAACATGTTCATCTGGCCAACCATTTATTACAATGCTATTGTCATTAATTACATTTTCACTCATGAAGCACAGAAAGTTTGATCATTCTCTTCTTTTATTTACTGTATATGTCCAGAGAACATGAATTAATCACTTCATCAGTTCACACTTTTAGTCCTTTTAGTCCTTTTCATTGTTATAATCAACAGTATATGTTTCCTGCATGCAAAAAATATGTATCTCTGTGACAGTTGGTGCTTTAACTCATCAAATTCATTGGAAAATGTAATATAGAAAAGTAGTAAAGTAGTAAAGACTGAAAGACAGAGAATTACCTCATAGAAACATTAGTCAACTCTACAATTAAAAGCTGCAAAATCAGTCAGTTATTTGATGTCTTTCGAGGTTTGATTGTTCCTCCGCTGTGAGGTTCACTTGGAAGAGTGGCATGCTGCACCTTTATCTGTCGCTGCTATAACTCATCAATCTATCTATAAATTATTCGGACATGTTTCCTTTCAACATAACCGAGCCAATGTGCTGCAAACTGTGGTCAGTTTACGGGCTGACCCAAAAGCATCAATCAGAGACTAAATACCATATTAGGATTGTTAAAAATTTCCACAACAAGAGTAACAAACATATGTTTGTTTTTATGTCTTTAAAACAAATTAGTCCCAGTCACAATCCTTGAAAATCAAATGTACCACCTATTTCACCATCGATTAGTTTTCTGTGTATGTTATAACCAGTAAACTGTAAAAATAAAGTTCTATAAAGCTGGATGTTCTCAAGGTTTTCTGTTTGTCTTCCATCAGAATCAGTTCCTGTGCCTGGCAGTGCTTCAAGGAAGACTTAAGGTTTTCTATGATTTCAAAGGCTCTTTAGAGGAACTTATCCCTCAAGTTAAAAAAGAAGAGGAGCTAAAGATTAATGATGCAGTCTCAAAAACCGTAAGTCGTTTCTTTCTGACTCTTTTCTAACTTTACAGCTTAGATGTACAAACCCTTTCTAATCTCTTTTGTGTGTCATGGTTCTGTTAGATCGAAATAATCATCCTGTTCGGGGCCTCAAAGCGTATCGTGGTGAGGAACAGTCGCACCAACGTCTACAGTCACCAGTTCACTGAGGATATTCCTCAGTTCAGCGGCAGCTACTATCTGGGAGGAGTACCAGAAAACAAAATGCCAGAGAAGTGCGTGGAACATAGTTTTCTTATCACATATATCAACCCTGTTATGTAGAAATCATCTTGTTTCATTATTACCTTTGTAAGTGGCACAAAGACAGATAGATCTCCTCAGATCAATAACAATAATTCCATGAAAGACCTCTGGTTGAGTGAAAGATGCTTGACTACAGTCACACTCCTTAAAAAGGGGAATCACCCCCCTCTGCCAATCCAGAGGGACTGCTCCTGCAACATTACTGAGGCATGTCACCCCAAACAGCCCTACAAGCCTGTCCTTGAGTAACTCGGGACGGATCTCATCCGCCCCAGTGCTCTGCCACCGTGGAGCTTTATAACCACCAGTTAGTTCAGCTCCAGTAATCGGCTGGAGCGGGCCCATCCCAGACTCCATGGACACAGCTTCCTCTAGGGAGGATGTGATGGTGGGACTGACAAGATCCTTGAAGTTTTTCTTCCACCGTCCAATGACATCCAAAAAAGATCTCCAGTTATCATTAAAAAAAATAAAGTTTAGGATTACATTCAGAAGTACAATTTGTGAGTTTTCTCTCTGAAGTGTGACTTCTTTTTTTAAAAAACAACCTTTTTTTATGTCTTTAGGTTAAAGGCTAAGTTCTCCAAGCAGGGTTCCGTGAAAGCCTGCTTCAGGAACGTGAAGGCTGAGAATTCGCACATTGACTTGAAGAGGATGAAGAGCTCTGGAGTCAGTTTCGGCTGTGACAGTGACCTGCTGGTATGAGATTACAGTTTACTATTTATCATATACATTTCATTTTGATTATTTCATCTTGTTGAAACCCTTTTCAGACAAGGTATTTGTGAAATTTGTGACATCACAATTCTGTTAGGGATCCCTTTTCTTCATACCTACAATAATTTCAGAGAAAGCCAAGGCACATGTGTGATGTTTGCGCGTCGGCTATTACACTGCTGCAGAAGGGCAGCCGGGTGAAGCAGGAAAAGGGAGAAATGATACAGAATGAAGAAAAGAGAGAGGAGGGGCACAGATATATCGTCAAAGGTACAAAAGACAAGATATACTGTGTTAGTAGTCTTTATCCATTAGCTGGAGAACTAAGAGTTCCATGTATATATAAACAGGTGAAGACAGCAAACACTGAGGAGGTCAGAGGGTGGGACTGCAGGGCAGCAAGCAGCTCCTGAGGTTCTGGTCTGCAGAACATGTACAGAAGATAAAAAGAGGAGACAGACTAGCACAACAAACTACAAGATGAATGGAGCACAATCATGCTCATGACATACTTCTAATTAATAACTCAGGATTGAGCTGAAGAAGTGAAAGAGAAACAGAGGATGTGAGGGGCATCAGTCAGTGGATCATGTTGGTCTCCCCCTGCAGCAGGTCTACAGCAGCAGATCTAGGATGAAGCTGTGTTGAAGACCAGCTGCTCCAGTCTGGTCCTGCAGCTGCAGCTGTAACTACTGGTCCTGACACACTAAAATTTACATTAACTATATGTTTTACTAAACAGAAACATTTTTAAGTTTGGTTTTAAAGGTGGAGGTGGTGTCAGCCTCCTTAACCCAAACTGGAAGTTGGTTCCATAGTGATGGTTCCTGATAAAGTCTACATTTGGATACTCTTGCGTTAATATGCATTAATATGCAGTCCCATGTGATTATTGATGCTCCACATCACCACTCACTTCTTCAGGCACCACTAACTGAAAGAGAGCACAGGGCCCATCTTGTCTTCTTTGATGGAGCGCTCCATGCTGCAACTCCATCATGGTTGATTTCACACAGCAGCAAGGGGAGTTCAGGGAGGTTTTGGAGGTGAGGGTTCACCAGGCTCCATCTCAGCAATTCCCCCACTGATCGCAGGATCTGATCCTTACTTCTCCCTTTTCTCACCTCACTGTATTGATGTAAAGAGGATCCTAGACTCCAAGCACAGAAACATTATCAGTTCCCTCCAGGTGGACCCCACCTGGGCTCTGTTCTGTTGCTATGAAACAGCATCTCAGTCAGAGACAGCCCACCTGCTGAAGAAAGTGAGAGACTGTGTATCCAACTATGTGGTGATGGTTTCTTTGTATTATGTCTTTTTTTGAGTAGTGTTCTATGTCACACTAGTTCATTGTAGTACTTTCTCGGTACAAGACACTTCAAAATAGCATAATATGGAACCCAAAAGAAGAACAGCTGAGCTAAGGAACCCAGTGGAGCGCGTCCTGTCATCACTCCAATTTGATCCCCTGTCCTGAATATGAACTTTGACAAGTGTGGAAGTGAAAGACAGTTCCTTGATTTTGTTCTGTTTTGTTTTTGTTTAGATGGCTCGTCAAGCTCATTTCAACGGTCAGAGCTATCTGAACTTGGCTCTGACAGATATCCCCCACCTCAGGAGTAACTTCTATGTCAGCTTCGGCTTCAGAACTGAACATGCACAAGGACTCATGTTCTACCATCACGATCAGGTCAGAAGAAACCGTGCAAAGCTTCCTGTTAACAGTAATGCCTACACACGGACACATTTCCTGGTACACTTCTATTAAAGTAAAAAAAACACACATTCATCACTAAAACACATCGAAAGTGAATAAGTCAAACAAAAAAATAATAATTTACTGAACACTCACTAATGAAAACCAGACATTATTTTTGAATTGTAGTTCAACAGAATAACTAAAAATAAATAAATAAAATGGCCTGGACAAATTAGCTGGTACCCCTGGAAAAATGTTAAAATGTTTGACACGTTAAATTAAAGTATTTCTTGTAATTAGTATTCAAAGTGTCTTTAGTCTTGCCATCAGTCAATCTGACTATTTAAAGGGTTAAAAGGCATCACGCTGTTGTTTAGTATCATGGTTTTTACCACACTGCACATGGTCCACAAGACTGTAGCCAAACTCCCGGGATGTGGCTGCAAGAGGAAAATTGATGACAAACTGAAGAGGCTGATAATACAAATGGTAACCAAAGCGAACCAGACCAGAACAGCTTCCAAAGAGATTCCAAGTGATCTCCAAGGTCAAGGTACATCAGTGTCAGATCTCACCATCCACCCCAGTTTGACCCAAAGCCAAAATTATGTCTTAATTATATCAGGTCATGAAGACTGATAATATTAGAAAATGAAACCATTTCATATCTTTATCAGGTTATTTCACTCACACCTTGATGAAAAAGCTGAAATATGCCGTCTGAAGTCCGTTGAATGACGAATGAAGCATTGAATGAAGAAAGTTCCTCATTGAATATCATTATCTTCTGTGTTATATCTTTACATTTGTGATCTGTCCTGTCTGCAGGAAGGCATCTGTCAGGTATTTCTGCACGAAGGCCACGTTGTAGTGTCGGCCGGCAACGATGAAATTAAGACTCAGAAGACCTACAACGATGGCAACACCCATTATGTCGCTGTGTACATCAATACCAACGGGTAGGACAACTATTCTTAAAACTTCACAATATTTGAGTAGAATAAGCATGCAAGCTCCAAACGGTTTCCAGTGACCTATGGGATCATTCCTCAGGATACGCCTGTTAATAGATGACATGCTGGAGAAAGCAGGCGGTGACAGTCGGACGAACAACAAGGTGGATCGTGTGATCTTAGAGGGCAGCACCTTCTTGGGAGGGTTGCCTGAAAACGGCAACAGCAACCTCACTGGCTGCCTCAGCAATGTTTTCATAAAGAGGTTTGAAAAAGACAACTGTTCTTGTTCTTTTTTTATACTGTTGTATGGAAGACAAGAGTTAGTTCGACTCAAAGATTTCTCCATATGAAGTTTTCATTTTATCTGACAATTCCAGCAATTATACTCAAAAATACCCCTGAACTGAATAAAAGCAACAATTTAAATGACAATAACAATAAAATGAAAAGTATTTTCAATGCAGCCCATTCCTGATTGTCATCAATGCAGCATCAGGTGTGTGTGTGTGTGTGTGTGTGTGTGTGTGTGTGCGTGAATGTGCATATTTGTTTGTTTTTTACATGCTGGAAAGAAAATTTCACATTTTGGAAGACATGATCAGATCAATTAGACCAATTGATCAAATATACAAATAAAAAAATAGAATAAAATTAAAATAATAACGGGACATTATATATATATATATATATATATAATTTTTTTTTTTTTTTATTTAAAATTTTTTTTTAGGTGTTTATTTACCCCTGGCTTCAAATATGTACATACTGTTTTATTCTCAGGGAAAATGGCTCTCAGATGGTTCTGAACTTGCTGCAGGCTGAAGAAAACGTGAATGTTCCTTTTGACTGTCCTGCAGCTAAGAAACCTCAGCAAATCATTGCCCCCCAGCCTAAACACAGCAGCAAACCTAAGGTACACAACCCCATAAAGACGGGAGGAAATAAATACTAATATGTGAATTTGATGTGCCAAACCTAATGTACACATCGCATCCTTTTCAGGGTAAAAACAAGAAAAAGACAGGATCCCAACGCCGTACTACCAGGGAGTCCTGTCAGGGGAAGCTGTCCCACCCTGAAAGTAGAGCAGTGCACTTCAGCGGCTCGGTGCACAGCTACCAGAGATACGACTCTGTGCCCAACTTGCTCGGCTCAATGTGAGTATGAACACAAGCCGGATGTTACATCTCCAGCCCACTGACTAACACCAAACCTTGTGCATGTGTGCATTTTCCTTAAGTTGGTTATTTCCTTCCTAACTAAGGGAGGTTTACAATGAAAAGCCTATTGGAATCCTGTTTATTCTATACCCAAAAGAGCCAATAACTCCTAGAAATCAATACCCCCCGCAGGTCTCATCTCTCCATGTGGCTGAAGATCAACTCCTCCGACGGCCTGGTGCTGCGTACAGCCAGTAGGCAGCCCGGAGGGGCTGGAATGTCTCTCAGCGTCTCCGATGGCTACCTGCTGCTTTTATTAGATGGAGGGAAGAGGAAGGTCAGCCTGCGCAGCCACAAGAAGTACAACGATGACCAGTGGCACACGGTGAGGTCATATGCAAAAGTCAGGTTATATTTCTGAAAGTGAGGGAAAGACATTTGTTCTAGAGAAACCGTATAATTCTGATCCTGTATTCTTCTCTATACACTTGCGTAACAGCTCACTAAAGCTGACAACAGAGGTGATGTTTGGGATGTCTGTGCTTGAGGAAAGGACTTGAAGTCATTCTTATTCTAATGATAACATGACTTTTATGCAAAATTACATCTTTGATGTTTTTTAATGATCTTTTAAACTTTTAGTGAAGTGTTAAAAATCAAAAAAAGAATGTTACAGGTCAGTTTAATTTCTAGAGGCCTGAAACACTTTATCATAAACGATTTGCTGTTGTTGAATATGAATAATCTATCATCTGAATGATCTATTCTGTCCTGTTGTGCCTTTTGTGTAATATCACTCCAGGTCTTTATAAAGCATGAAGCACAGAAGATCAGCCTGATAGTGGACGGTATCAGTGCTCAGAGTAAGAGGCTGGCCAGAGCAGACAGGACTCCGATCATCGGCTCGTTATTTATTGGAGGAGCCCCGGCCTCAGTGATGGTAAACGTTGTTGCCTGTTGTATATGAAAGCCCTTGTATTTACCTTGTCAGCCTGATAGGAAGCATTAACTCTGTGCTGTTTATAGGATTTGTCACTCTTCCTTTTTTTTGCTTTTTTTTCAAAATTTAAAAATGTGCAACTCCTGCTACATCTGTCATATAACAACATGCTTATATAGCGTTTTTCTAGTCCAGGGACCACTTAGAATATAAGCAGCTTTCTCTCACTGCCCCCCCTCCACACACAATATTTGAATCAATTTATTTATTAGATTTAATTATTCCTTTAGCTACTCCTGTTATTCCTATAATTACACATTACATTTTAGTTATTACCAACAGAGCCAAGGCAGGATTTAGTTTTACCATTTAGCCTGAGCAACATGTTTATGGGGCGGAAGGAAACCGGCGTACCAGAGAAAACCCTCGCAAACACAGGGAGAGCATAAAACTCCACACAGAGACCCAACTGAACCTCCTTGGTGGGACTTTAGGATGTTAACAATGCTCCAGCCTCCAACGATGGCAAATGTTGTATTATTATTATTGTTAGAACACTTATTTGTTGTCAGAATTATAAAAGAGATTTGAAACGATATGTAAAAAAAACAAACAAAAAAGAATGATCACGTATTAATTGAAAGTTAATTGCTGTCCAAAGAAATACAGAATCTTCACTCCAAAGATAACTCATTTAGAAGAAAAATGATTCTTATCTGTGATCATTTTAATTCAATGCAGCTCTTAAAGGCCCAGTATTATGCTTTTTCTGACAATAAATGGCTCAAAAGTGATTTGCAGAACCATATATTCGTCTTTTATTTCAACTGGTTGAATTTTAAGTGGTACACAACTGATAATTAACTTGTTTGAGAGCGCCCTAAACCTGAGCTTTTAAACCTTTTTGTTTTCTTTCCAAAAGATCGCTGCACTACTGCTGCCTGTCATATCTGATTATAAACAAAGTAAATTATAAAATATCGTACTTTTTTATTGTAAACAAAAACCACTGACATTGTTTTTTCCTTCTGAGTATAATACAGCTCTGTTTATATTGTAATGAATTTTAGGCCCCGCGCTCCAATGGATTCAGGGGTTGTGTCCGGGATCTGAAACTGAACGACATTCCTGCAGGACACCCAGCTCACAGCCAGGGGACGATGCCCTGTTTTACAAACCCCCTACAGCCAGGAGCATACTTCTCTGGACAGGGAGGACACATCACAGTTGGCAGTTAAAATCTCTCTTTTATTTTTTCTTCATATTTCTTGTTTGAGCCCTTTTGGAATGTTATTTTCTGAGTGAATTACCTCCCCCTCTTTACAGACGACTACTTGGTTTTGGGCCAGGATGTAGAGATCCAGCTGGAAGTTCGATCCATCCTGGACTCTGGATTGCTGTTGCATGCTGGGACATTAACTGACCAATATATGAGCTTGGTCCTCAATCAGGGAGAGGTGAGATGAGCTTTTTTATTTTATCAGGAAAAAGTGCTGAATAAAAGTGCCATTATGGAGCAAATTCTGAATACCATCCAATTTTAAAAATAAAAAACCCAGTAATGTGTCACGTCCTTGTGCTTGTAGGTGACTGTTTCAGTATACAGAGGCAAAAGTCAGTTTTCTATATCCCTCACTCCGGAAGAGTCCCTGTGTAACGGTCACTGGCACACAATCGCAGGTGAGTTTTTTTGTTTGTTGTCCCCATGAAGCTTTCTCCTACAATTGGAGCCTTTCTATTGTAATTCCGATATGTGTCTCCAGTGGTTAAGAAAAACGGCGTTCTCCGGCTGCATGTGGATGGAAACAGCAGGCAAACTGTCTGCCCCAAACAGAACCAGTCGGCATCAACCAAAGTACCCGTTTACCTTGGAGGTGTACCGGGTGAGAACACAGCAGTGATAAAGACAGAACGTTTCACACAATTACAGAATCATTTTCCAATAGTTGTTTGTTTCAGTCTTATTTTGCTTGCTCAATAATATTTTTGTATTTGAGATTCTTCTCGTCAGCCTCTTTTAGACTTAATTTAACCGTTAAGTTAGTGTATAAATGTAGGGATATGACAAGAAACTAAGAAAACATTCTGCTCAATGAGTTTTAAAACAATTCTGTAGAATTTGAAAACAGAAGTGTGGGGTGAGCATCATAATCGTTCCACCCTGTACTTAATTGGCTGTTTTAGAACATTTGGTTCTCAAAACTTCTGGTTGTCTTTACAATTCAGCTGGTTATGAGTGTGCTCACTGCACAGATACTCATATTTCACTTGCAAGTTACTCTCAAAAACTCCAAAAACAGAACTCCTCATGTATAAAAGATACTTGAACGAGAGAAAAACATCAATATTTCACTAAATGAACGCTAACGCAGATGTTTATTCTGTTTATCCAGCAGGTGGCGTTCAAATGGCTCCCCTACCTAAAGGTTTACCGGCGTTCCACGGCTGCTTCAGCAGAGTGGTCATCAACCACAGACCTGTCCCACTGTCCACGTCCCTCGCTCTGCACGGAGCGGTGGGGACACAAGGCTGTCCGCACATGTAGAGTCTCTCATATTCCCGACTGCAAAATACTGGTGGCGGACATCACATTACTGCAGCATATTTAAAATATTTTTGGGGGTTGGGTTTTTTGTTTATTTTAATATATTTTGCAATATTTTTGTGCTACGAGGTGTTACATGCACCAGCAGTTATAACCAATGTATGGATACAAGTCATTAATGATCCACCTTGAAATGAAAATTACAAACGAGTCCTAAAAATGTGTATAACGTAAAAGATGTTTCAATTTGACTCATTTTTCTAAACAAATGAAAAGTAAACTGCAACCATTATTAATCTGCAGTATTCAAGTGAGAGTTTAACACAGCTGTCTACCAGGAATGTTAAGTATTCCTACTGAGTCAATACCATGAACACTGATTTTGTCATTTTCGTGTCAGCTTATCTTTTTTTTTTTTTTTCCCCACCGAGCCTTAAAGAAAAATGTCTTACAGATTTCCGTAACATGTTCAAAGTTGTCAGTTTGCTGTATATTTGCTATATGGTGCAACTCCCATGTACGTCTTCTGTTCAAGTTGCACATTTGTCTGCTCCCTCAAAAGCCTGAATGCCAGTGGAGCTGCTGTCCCTATATAATCACTTCTAAATATAACTCACATTCCCAACCTCTTCAATCCCAGACCTTGTGTTTGAATAAAGTTTTTTTTTCCCCTCATGCAAGCCATACTTCAGTGTTTATGCATGTACGATACAAAAAGAGTTATGACTGGAAGAAGTTTAATTTTTTTAATCAAGTTTATCACAAAAGGCTGAGAATCAGCACGCAGACTGTCAGTCAATACTTTAATAACAGAAAGGAAAGTCGAGGCTCATTCCCAATACTATACCCCCTAAATAGTAAATGGAACAAAAGCAGTGCTGTTGCTGAACACAGGCCAAACAGAAACCTTTACATGGGTGTTTCGATGAACATTAGCCCTGCTAAATGTGAGGTGTTTGTCCTGAGTTGGAACGTTGCCTTTGGTATAGAAAAGTGTGAGAAAATGCTGAATATGAGGAAGTAAAGATGATTAGAAGAAAAAAGGAAACAGATTTTGCTGGGACTCCACAGGTCAAACTCTAATCAAGACTCATGTCCTCATCATCATCATCTTTCTTCTCTTTGGAATCTCCTTTGCTGCCCTGCATGGCGCTTGCAAATGCCTCCACATCTGTAGAAAAAAAAAAAACAAAAGACACGGGTTAAATCCAGGGGATCTTTGCTTTCGAGGAGCTGAAGAGTTCAACAGTAAGTTTACACTAGAGAAGCGATTCAATCTCACCTCGAGAATGACAATGCTCTGAGACACGTTTTCATTTAAGTAACAGCTTTCCAAAACAGCTGGCTAAAAAATATGGTTTTAATTCACTCAAATATTATCACGTTTTGCTTTTTACAAAATTAAAAGCAATTCTAGCAGAGCTGGCGTCCTCTAGTTTTTAAAGTGATAAATTACCAAATAATCATTGTCATTTTAACAATAATATTGCTGAAGCTTCACACTGTCTTTCGTAAAAAAAAAAAAAAAAAAAAAAAAAAAAAAAAAAAGTCCTCATTTTCTCTACTCATACTTCATCAAAGCTGAACCTATCCTGTACCTATTTGTCTTGATTCATGCAGCAAGTAGAGCCCCATAAGATAGAAAACATTTTCTCCCTCCACTTAATAAAAGGTGATTTATAGGAAGTTTAAAATAATACACACACACATTCTTCACTGTGTCTTAAAAGCAGCACAGGCACAAAATAAAGTGATGAGCAGAGCCAACTCGTGCTGCATGTGTCCTACCTCCCCTATTTGCAGCATCCACAGCTTCTGCTGGCAGACCAAACTGACTCATTAGGGGGCCGAGCTGTCCGGAGGCCAAGGCACTGCTGAACATACTCATCGACTACAATGGAAGAAGACCATAGTCAATTTATTTCAACGTCAGCTTAACTTCAAGGTACATCAATGCAAACATACTTATACAAATGGACTGGTGAGGTTATTTAATCACCGTTACTCAGATGATCAGTGTAGTAGATTCAAACTGGCCTTCATTTAAAGCCCTGACACACCTTAGCGATTTAGCCAGCATATGCTGACGTATCAACATTTGGCTGAACTTTTGAACTATTGTTTTTTTTCCCCAATTTCGGGCATATACACAGCTTATTTGTAACTTTTATAGAACGTTTTTATTACATATAGATTATTTATTTATTATTTTAACGAATGCTTTGTGCCTAATGATAGTCTAAATTCTCCATGTGCATGTGAGCACATCACAGACAGCCTGTGGAAATGCTGCCCTTCAACATTGAGGAAGTCACAGTATCAACATTAACATCACTCTCGTGATGAAAACAACAGACACTGCCAAGACGTCTCCTGGCAAGAAAGATCCATCACGCTCTGATGGAGATGATGCGGGTTCCAACCCCTATCTGGCATTTTCAGTCGCATCAGCAGGGCAGCGTTAGTGGCCTCCACCGCCTCTTGACCAGCAGAGTTCCACCATAAGCTGGTCATACATGCCAAACTTTCAAACTGCACCACACTTTGCTTCAGGGATGAGCAGCACTCGTGTTTAAAAATATGCTCACAAATTGAAAACAGCTGCTGGTAAAGAAGACCCTATAGTCTTGTGGTGACATGTGAACGATTGTCAAGAATTGCACAACCTATTGTGCACATGTGCAGGACATGAGTCGTACACTTGCATAAGTGGCATAAACCTCACCATGCCTATGCCAGAGTGCTTCATTGTGCTCTTAACTTATACAAAACCTACCTATAATGAATCTGAGCATGCCGGTGTATTCGCCAGAATTTTCATAAATCAGCATAATCCGGCTCAATTGTCCAGGTGTGACAGAACCTTTACATTGCCAAAAATAAAATTATGTTCACACATATTTTGGAGTAGGAGTTGGCCATATTGCAGTTATAATTAATCTATAAATCATCCTCAGTCTGTTCTGCATGAGTGAAGGTGGGAATATTTCTCCCATCATTTGGATGAATTAAAAAAAAAAGTTATCCTGGTCCAAAAGCTTCTAGGAAAATCAACAATGCAATTTAATCTTTGAGTTAATGTCCATTTTAAATGAGGGAAAAAAAAAAGTTAAAAAAATAAAATAAAATATTGAGTTTTTCTCAAATATGCATGTCTTCACTAAAATTGATCATTTCCTCCTACCTGTTGAAACTGAGGTGAACTGAGTGTGTTCTGGATCTCTTCAGCAGACTGAGGTAAACTCTCTCCACTGGGGAGGAAAGGAAGCAACCTCTGCTGGACCTCAGCATTACTCAGGATGGGAGCCATCATCTCCGGGGTGCAAACACTGGATAGATCCACTACAGAACAAACAACACACTGCTGGTTACATTCATTCAAATCTACCCACCTATGTCTACATACACATATATACATAAAAATCAGACACAAAGTAAGAAAATTTATGTTTGGTAGATTTCTTTCTTTGTTGTAACAATGCTTCTTGCCAATAAATCTTATACCATTGGAAGGCCTGTTTATTTCCCTTTTAAATGGTGCCACATTTGTATATATCATGCATTAGTGGGTTGAGCAGCAGAGCTGAGCATGTGGGTCGTGCCCATAAAAGATTTGCCAAATCTTCTCTGGATGGATGGTGGATTGAAGTTTGAGCAGCAGCAACACAAATTGGCAACGTAACAACTGATCCGTTTAACAAGAAGAACCATACACAGCCACAACAGCCAACACAGCACCTGCACTGCCAGCTAATCTAATTATAGCACAGAGAAGGGAGGGGCTGCAGTTGCCCCCAGTAACCAGGGAGCGACATGTGTGATGAGGTTCATAGCGGTCTCTATGAATCGGCTGAAAATATCTATTTAGAAAAAAAAACAAAAAAAAAAAAAAACACACTACTTAAAATTACCATTTCTCAAAGGCCTCAAAACACGGCTTCAATATGTGGTAGTCCAAAGTCTTGTGACTCATTTAGAGTTTGAACGGTGTCTCTTGGTGAAAGTATGTTGATGTTTTGAGCCATCATTGACAACGAACTTCCAAGAATGTCTGGCCCATTGTCATTCGAATACCACTACCCCATGGTGAACAACCAGTCACTCACCGGCTGGTCCCTGAGCAGCATCCGCTGCTGGGACGTTCATCGTGGCAAGAATGTTTTGAAGGTCACTGAGCTGGATGGGCTGGTGGGTGGTAGGGCTTGCAATGGAAGCTGGGGCAACAGGTGTTTGAGCTGCAGCTGTAAGTGATTAAAAATAAAGATGCATCTAGGTAATCTTTGCTTTCTTTACTAAATAAACTCAATCTTGACTGAAACAATCCTACAATGTATTGGCATAAAAATATTTTAGATCTCACAATTTTCCCCTTTTGTTATTAATAAAGCTTTTTAGTGTGTGGCTGTCTTTTCTTTTACTGCACTATGGGGTAACATGCTCTATGATTACTATGATGCAATTATGACGCTGCGTGGTAGCAATACCTGGTGTGGAAAGGGCAACACCAGTAGAGGATGGAGTTGAAGCAGCAGGAGCTGAAGGGGTGGTGGGAGCCTGAGCAGAGTTCAGCCTGGGGGTTCCACCTGATGACGGAGGGGCTGTTGTGGCTTGGCTGCGAGAGCTGACATGACGACATTAATTTAATTCTTTGGTCATTTTTATGTTTTCTTACATTCTATACAAGGCTGGTATGTTAGTTGTTACACAGTCTATACGCGTGTCCGGTCTCACCTGGATGAGGTGCTACTGGTGACTGGTCCTCCACTGCTTAGGAGGCTGGCAAGTCCTGGTCCTGCTAAAGCTCCCAGACCTCCTTAGGTAAACACAAATACATTTAAAAAATGTCTTAACTATTCATATAAAAAGGACCTGGACTGTCAAGCTAAGCTTTTTTTTTTTTTTTTTTTTTTAAATACATTTATTATTTTTAATCAAATAAATGCATGAGATAATATACATCTTACTGGTCGTGGCTATATGTTTGGTGATGCCATTAAAAAAAAGAAGCATTTTAAAAAACAAGAAAGAAAAGTGAGCAAACTAAAAAAAAAAAAAGATTGTGCAACTGTCAGGCTTACAAAAGGCACATTGTTTTCACTTACTATGTTATTTCATAATTTAAAATCTAAAACATCCAGCACAGGCAAAATAAAAGCCAAATATAATCTCTTTGCAGGTGAGATTTGATCTGCACATATCTGAGGAAATATTTAGAGCTACTCACCCAGTCCACCCAGTCCTGTTGGTCCAATAAGCTGCATCAACTGGTTGTGGCTCATATTTCCCAGCAGGTTCTGAAGGCCTCCCTCACCCCCCAGTGCAGACAGTTCATGGCCGCTGCCACCTCCACTTCCAGGTGCTCCAGGAATTGGAGGGTTGTTGAGGTACTCATTCACTTTACGACAGTACTCATCATCCTTATCTGTTTTTGGCTCCTGATACAAATTTGGCACACAACAGTTATTAAGAATTAAAAGTCGTGTCATTCAAGCAACAAATTAAGAAAACAAATTTTTGCATGGTGACTCAAAATAGGTTTAATAAAATTGAAAAGATGTAGCCTGACAAAATAATCCAATGTAAAATATAACTAACTGCTTTTGTTTAAGTAAACTACATAATTATAAAATTATAAATAACAGAAAATCTAATATGTTAAGTAAAAGAATCCTTTTCACAGAATATTTAAATTGTGAAAATTACTCTGCAGGAAATGCATTCCTTAAGGAAAAAAATATCCTTCCATAATGTAACATAAAAGGAAAAATAGTGTCAACCAGAAATATACAGCTATATACAGAATAAAGACCACTAGTGCCAAAACAAAACAAAAAAAAACACACATCACCTTTAATCAGCACTCCCATTACCCTCCACATCAATTTACCACTAATTTACTTAACATAAATTTGGTATTAGGGCTGGGCAATTAATTTAAAGCCGACATTTAAAACATATAACCAACATTATTCAACTGGGAATTCACCTGTTATAAATAATAAAATACGTTACATCAGATTGGGAAAGAGGGCTGGTAAAGGATGCGCTCACTCTCACACACCTCAGGAAAACTAACATCTGCTTCAAGTTTAAAATGCATGTATATGTCACTAAAAAAGGTTTTACCAAATCATGATACTAACCAATAACATATATGCAGAGTACTGTTTAAAAAAGAATTAATGTTAATTCTTAATCTAAACCTGCTAAACCTTCTAAAATGTCTCAGCATCTTTCTAACTTTGTGAGGCGATACGGTTTTGTTGACCCTTGGAGGGTCTTCAATCCCTCTACAAGACAATTTTTTAAACATACACTGGAACGGTTCTGGCATGGATTATTTCCTGGTTGAAAAAAAAAATGCTCAAACCCACTATAATATCCAGTTTACACTTCTATAGCTGTATCTGATCACTAAACAACACTTACAACCTAAAGATTCTAGACCATGGCGATTTGTTCCCTTTTTAGTATCAAATGAAAAATTCTGTGCTCAAATGTCTCGACTTCATCGACCTCTTCCTGGAGACTCCACTCCCTCTATTCTATGAGAAACTTTAGGCATTATAAGGAGAAAAAAAAAAGGCTCTATAAGGAAAAATGAAAACTCTAGACTGAGCTTGAGTTTCTCACTACTAGGGAGGATGAACAACTACTGCTTGCTCTCAGGGTACCGTATATAAATTAGGTGTTGCAAATAGGTGCATCTAAAATATGCCAGACAGCAGCCCTCGAAGACTGGACTTGAAGAGGCCTGGTATGGCGAACACACCACTCTCACCAGCGGTGCTCCTGTCACTCAGATGATTCTGGGATTCAAACACTGCGTGTATTCACACACTGATTCAGGGTTGACTCACTTCCATTTAGTTTGTGTAAATTCCCAAAGGAAAGCGAGCAGCTGAACAAGGACAACTCTCTTTTTGTGAGAATACAGTGCAATAACAGTTTCTAATTAGATATATTGACTATTTCTTCTTTCAAAAGAAGTTGAGTAAAGCTTAATTCTAACCTGCATCCAGAAGAAGAGTCTCTTAGATCCAGCTTTGAACTTCAACACATAGACACGTCCAGTTGTGCACTGGTTCACCTTTTTGAATTCACAGTCATCAGGGAATATGATAAGGTCCTGGAGCAGGAAAAATTGTCAGTTCGATTCCATCATATTTACAGCACCAAGTTACAACATGCCATCTGAAAATAGCTTATATCACACTAAAAAATAATAATACATTTTTTTTACTTAGCTCCAATATTTTTTAAAAAGAAAATATAGAACCAAAGATGGTGATCATGTTGGCAAATTTTCCTCAACCGATGTAAAGACCAAGATATTATGGCATTGCAATGCAAATCAAAATTACGGTTCCAAGTCTGTCCCTGCTTGAGTGCTGCCTTCATCTTCTTCTTCTTCTATCAACCATGCCACCATAAAGGTAAGCTTTATAAGTCTGATAACAGATTAGTGGAAGTTCATGGTTAGACTATTTTCAGGAGCCCCCATGGTCCCATCAGTTTAAAGTTCAAAGCAGGACACCATGGGGGCCCTGGACAGCCCAGGGGGTTGAGTGGGCACACCATAGATTACTGGCATTGTGCAGGCAGTTCGGACCTGGCCAGTCACTTTTGCTGCATGACTTTCTCCTCTCTCTCTACCCATTTCCTGTCTGACCACTTTCAAAATAAAGGCCACTAGTGCCACAAAATCACTTTAAGAAAAAAGAAAACCCCAAACAACCCGGATACTATGATACCTGGTTCTGTAACGTTGCATTAAAACAGCAGATAAAGTTATTTCTTACATCATCGACATTTCCAGTAGTCCTGTCCTTCCAGCAGAAATGGATCAAAGAATCATCAGACTGCTGGATGTACACCATGCCCTTGCGTTTATCGGGTGTAACTGTGTTTCCCTTCAAGGTCATTTTACCAGCACGAAACTCCACCAGGTATTTGCTGGAACTTCCCCTCGAACCGCTGACCAAGCTGGGAAAGAGTGCACCCGACGACATCTTTGCAATCTCTTTATTGAATGTCCCACACCCTGCTGAAAACAAAGAAGAAAAAAACAAAAAAAACATTTTACATGACAATGCTGAGGAGTTATTTGCAGTGTACAGATATAAAGAGTGAACTCAAACACCCCAAATAAAAGAACCAGGCACATTTTGAACACAACCACTTGGAAAAGAAGAAAGAAAAACAAAGATGTGTTCAAACATTTGACTGGTGCCCTGTTTTCAAGAGGAGGAAGAGGGAGGCCCACTGAGACGGTCAAACAAACACTACTGCTCAGCAGCCGTGTTTGACCGTTTCCTTCACGCCGACACGACTGTCCTTAAAACCATATGTACTGTTCGGTTAGGATGTATACTACATGTGGTACATACGTAGTATATGAATACGTATAGTATAGCTTATTGATCACTTTACCTAACTGCATTACTTTACACATTAAGAACTTTTGGATACTAAAAAGGACGATGTCGAAACAATTACAGCGCTGTCAGTTAGCTTGTCGCTGTACACGTTGTCCTCTTCCATTTTTGTAATAAGTACAACAATTTCATACTCGAAGTCATACTTAAAGCGCAATACCGGACCGTGACAAACCTTTGTGGTGCGGTTCGGCTGTTTTATCCCAGTCACTTAGATCAACAAGAAGGAAAAGAGCAGTTAGCGGCTCGTCTTCGTTCAACGCTGTCAAAGCTAAAGTTAGCACATGACGCGGCTAAACGGGCCGACGCCGACAGCGACGTCTCACGTATTTCATCGAGTTAAACACACAAAGTACAAGTACAACTACAAATCACGCTCCCAAGAGATCGATTCGAAAGAATTATATGGAAAAAAAATTATTTAAAATCTCTCCGAAATACCGGTAGTTGCAGCCGTCTCTTCAGAAGTAGCTCACAGCCGCCAGCCGTCTTTCTCTTCTTCTTCGGTCTTTTTCGCCTCCTATTCCGTGCGTCCCCTACTGGACCGGAGTGCAGAGCGGCGGAAAAAGGCAATTAAAAAAAACAAAACAACTAAATCCGATCCAGGTTTTTTAAGGTTTTTTCGTTGAGGTACTTAACTTAAACTCCCGTTAACCCTCCGGTCGTGTTCGCATTCAGCCCCCTACTTTAGTGTTCCCGGTCAAAATTGACCGGTCTGTTTTAACTGCTCTTAAATTAGCATACAAAAAAAATTTCACCACCAATTTTTTTATTAAACATTCTTTAGTTGAGAACAACATTTAAAAGTAGTGTCTAACAACAATTTGTAGATGTAAACATTAAATAACATCAGTGAAAATACAATTGGGCACTGAAAATGAACTACAAAATGAACATATAATACAAAAAATAAATGGAAAACCAAACACCAAACTCAACAGGGTGTGTGTGTGTGTGTGTGTGTGTGTGTGTTTGTGTGTGTGTATTCATGCACATGAGTGGCATGTGACACTCAGGTCAGAGTGGGCCTTGCAAACATAAGCATTACATTTGCAGCATGTCAGGCTCGTTTTTATGTCTTTAGGGGCACAGAGGCCACAACGCTTCCTTTTCTGGCAATGTCCTTGTTGGGGGAGAGCAGCCAGGGCAGCGGCTGGGGCTGGAGTGCGCATGCTCCTAACCAGACTGGCAGAGGCTGGTGTGCGGGGAATGTGCTGCCGTCGCTGTATAAGAGGAGTCACCAAAGCTTTCCCCAGGTCTGCGAGGAAAAGTCTCCTCTTGAAACTTTTCCCCTGATTCCAGGTTGGGTCGATTGCTGTCCACACCACATACGCGTTGAAAGCTGACACATCCAGGATGTTGTGGAACAGTGCCACAGGCCAGCGAGCCGTCATCCGCTTACAGGTGTATGTACCAGTAAGCTTATCAAGGCAGTCAACGCCTCCCTTATTCTTGTTGTAGTCCTGGATCATCAGGGGCTTCCTGTCCTCTGTGGTGCTGACAGCGGCGTCTTTGTGTACTGTGCTCATCAGGATGACATTTCTGTTCTTCTTGGGAACGTATGACACAAGAGTGTGAGTGTCAGTGAATGCAAATTGTGATGAGAGTGCCTGTCTTCCTCTGGTCGATACCAGCGCAGGGGGAAGTTCAGGCTTGTTCTTCCTCACTGTCCCTACCATGGTGAGCTTTCTTTTCAGTAGCTCCTGACCAAGAGCATGTGATGTGAAGAAGTTGTCACATGTAATATTATGCCCTTGGAGACCGGTTGTCATGTCCAGCACAACACGCATGCCCTGGTTTTTTTCAGCCCTTCCAGTACTAGGTTTCCCCATGTATACCTGCATATTCCAGGCATAGCTGCTCCTGGCGTCACATGCTGCCCAGATCTTTATGCCATATTTTCCTGGTTTACTTGGAATGTACACCTTGAAGGAACAGCGACCTCTGAAAGTAACCAGGCGCTCATCAACTGTCACCTCAGGGCCTGGATTGTACATAAGAGGATCGGCACATAAGCAGAAAGACGTGTACCCACAAAAGACATTGTGTGTGTGTGAGTGAGTGTGTGTGTGTGTGAGAGAGTGTGTGTGTGTGTGTGTGTGTGTGTGAGTGAGTGTGTGTGTGTGTGTGTGAGAGAGTGTGTGAGTGAGCTGGGGCAGTGTGTATGGGGATGTTTTCTGTATGTTGAATGAATTTACTCTGGATACCCATTCATTTCCTATGACGGTCACTTTTGACCGGGAACACCACAGGTGTAACAAGGTTGATTAAAACACTCAAAATTGAATGAAATAGGTGATCATCACTTTTATATGTTCAAGTACACAGTGTGAAGGATATCATAAGGTCTTGAGGTAATCAGATGTAAAACATAATATTTATGAGTATTATAAGTTGTAAAACGGTCAGATTTGACCCGAACACGACAGGAGGGTTAATCCCCTAAGAAGATTCTCCAAATTATGTTTTCGATACAAATCAATTTTGTCTAGTTTTTTTCCTCTACAAAATCTTATTTACAAATTCGACTTATAACAGTTTTGCATCATATTTATAACAAGGATCGACTTAAATTGTTGATATATTGCAGAATATGCAATATATGGATAAGAGCTGATATATAAATAAATAAATGAATAACGAGGCAAACTTATCCACAATGGAAACAAAAAGGCTGAAATTGAATAAATTATAAATCAACTTTGTTAGGAATTCTAAATTATACTGATTAAGCCATCGTATTTCATATGTGCACTTTAATATACGATTTTGTTGGTGCAGTTATAAGAGATGGTGAGTTAAGATGCAGGAAGAGTTGTAAATTCCTTTCCTCTTGTAAATGTAACGGTAACACTGGTCCTCTCAGAACAATTTTGAAAGGATTCAAATTGTTATAATTTGCAGTAACAAGAGGAGCAGGATTCAGCTGCTGCAGCTCAATCATCTTTACGTCCGAATCACCAAAAAAAAAAATTAATAAGAACAAGTGGCAATCTAAATAAAAAAATAAAAAATTATACAAACCAACTTATAACAACAATCATACCTCCTGATAATTATTTAAAAAAATTACATATTAACAAGTGAAACAGGTTGTAGATTATGTGATTCTATTTATTAAAACATGAAACATAAAAAATCTAAAATAAAATAAAACATAAATATTTTAAAGAGAAAAGGGCATTATTGCCTAAAATATATCAAGAAAGGGCTAAAATATCTGAGAGGTGATAAGAAATTTTTTTTTGCTAAAGGTTTATAAACTTTGTCTAAAGAGAGTTTTAACAGACAGTTCTTGTTCAAATACAGACCATAATGGTTTAGATTTGCCATATCTGCACCTATGTACATAACATTTTAAAATTATAATCATGTAAAAATTTTATACTCACATGTATACATAAATATTAAACAGTTTGAGGGGAGAAGGGGTCAATGTTCATGGATTTAATGGTCAGGAGGTTGTTTTCCATAACGTGTTTACGGATTGACAAAATAACGAACAGGTGTTCTGTTGTTTCAACTTTTTTACATACATAGCAGTTCCATCCATCCATTTTTGTACCAATTTTTATCCTTTCACATGGGTCACAGGGGTCTGCTGGAGCCTATCCCGGCTCATTACAGGCGAGAGACAGGGGTCCACCCTGGACGGGTCGCCAGTCTATCACAGGTCCACATACAAGACAAACAACCACGCACACTCACACCTACGGGCAATTTAGAATCACCTGCATGTTTTTGGACTCTGGGAGGAAGCTGGAGTACCCAGAGGGAAACCACACAAGCACAGTGACAACAAACTCCACACAGAAAGACCGGGAATCGAACCACTAAGCCGCTCATACGTAGCAGTTATCATAGTCAATTTTAAATATACATCTTACGAACTTGTTTAACGGACAGATACCATGTAAAGTTTTGAAATGTATTTGTTTATATTTTGGTGGAAGGACAACCCTTACAAATTTCAACATTAATTTTATTTCTTCTTTGTTTTCATAAATCTCCCCAAATTTCCTTCTTACCAGACCAGGGTACATTTGTTTTGTTAAATGATGTCCTCAAAAATTATATTTATATTTTTTGTGTAGTATATCTAATCTATTAATGTTGATACTCTGTAATTTAACTATTTGTTTGGTATAATTTGGTATGATTGTTCTTTATGAGCTGAACGAATGCACTCATTTATATAATTTTGTCATAGTCACGTTTTGTTCAAATTAGGTTATATTTACTTCTTAAAATCATCATAAGAATACAGGTCACCATTATCATCCAATAAGTGACTCTCCATCCAGAGTTCCATGAAGAGAGACTTCCTTCTATGTAAAACAACTGTTATTCCAAAAAGGAACGTTATGAGGACTGAAATTGTTTGTATGCACATTACCAATGTAACAGCACCTGTTGATGAAAGGCAGATATTTCAATAGGTAATTTTAGGAATATCACAATACCTCTAATTTGAATCAGAAGCAAAGTTACATCTTGTTACATCTTGAGTTACACCCAGGTACTTGTATAAGTCCACTAAAGGAGTCTGCACAAAGTGTACTTATTGGGAAACTGAGAAAAAAAAATGTCCATCACAATTTTTTTTTCCATTTTCTTTAAATATAAAAACCTTGCACACAACATTAATCAACACACAAGAAATAAATGAAATATCATGCAGGAATGGAGTAGTGTCAATCATGAATCACTTGCATGCATACATCCATAGAGGAACAATATGCTGGTATTTGTTTCATCCACACAATACCCACAAGACATAAGCCAAGCAGCTTAGAAGCCAAACATCAAGCCCCAAAAAGTCAAGGAGCCAGTAAAATATGGTACAAAATACATTCACTACTGGATAAAAACCCGTAAGTGAAAAAACCCAGAACTAACTACAAAATGAAGGAAATAAATGTAGCAAATTTGACATTTATTTTTTATAATTACTAATTAACGTTTATCCAGGTGTTCAGGATTTTGTGTTTTTCAGTACCAACCGGAAGAAGGGGACTCCCTTTGCAGGGCTGCCTAAAAGTCAGAACTGGCGTTGCCATGGCAACCCATCCATACGCGGCGGTAAAGAAACGCATAAACCTGTGTCACATTCCGTTTGTTGCGGACACATATTCTGCTGGAAAAGAAGAGCTCCCTTTTTTTATAGGCTGACCAAAGTTTGTGACCTCACTTAAATTCAGTATGCCAATGTTTTAATGACAATTATCTTCAAGATGGCTTTCACGATAATTAAAACGATATGACTATGTATGATTTTCAGAGAGCTTTCTTAACTGCATTATCCGATTACACTGCTTTATTTTTTTTTTACATTTTTTTTAGACAAACCTCGCGAATAGCGTCGGTTCTGTCATATGTTGTTCGGACGCGCGCTCGTCACGCAGGGACGACGCTGGCAGATTAGTTCACCGGAAAGCGCCTTTGCAAAGATTTTCCGGCTCAGGCTGACACCGGAAGTGCACTCACCGAGCCAGTTCCTGTTTGTGTACGTGTTGACAGTTCACTCCGGACTCGGTACCGGTGCAGCGGCTGTCCCGGAGGCGCAGCGGTTATCCCGGAGGATGCACTAGCGGACTTTGAATGGTTCGGTGGGAAGCACGAGCGCAAATGTGATGCGAGGATTTTAAAACGCAAGTTAATCTTTGGTTAAAACAGGAGAACCCGAAGCCACGCCGCGCCGGCTCGAGAGCAGGTGAGAAGAAGCGCAGTCCCGTCTCCTCGTTGATTAACGTTAGTCAGCTTTGCTGCCCGGGATTAGTTGGGGAGCGACAGGCTAACTGCTAACCAACATGGAAGCCCGCTGCTCTCCTCTGCCGCGGTGTCTAGAGATTATCGGCTTTAGTCGGGGTCTGACTTCCGAGCCGGCCGGTAATTCTTGGTGTTTTTGTCAAAACCGAGAGTCCTTCGGTGGGTTAAAAGTCGCCGGACGGGCGCTTAATGCATACCCACGGGCTCATTATCAGTTGTTGGTTAAAGCCCGACTAATAGGGTGAGTCGAGTCAAACAGGTGCACGACGGCGCGGGGTAAATCCGGATTTACGTCCCCTGCTAGTGTGGCTTTCGTTTCAGAGCGGACGCTAGTCTTTGAAAATGACTGAAACGGAACTAAGTTGGCTGATTGATCGGTTGGATGTCCAAGTAACCAGCGTTTCGGTTGTATTGTTTCTGGGGTAGTTTGGATTCCTGGCTTGCTTATGAAATGATCAGATGGAATATAAGCAGGACCTTTTTTGTAGTTATCATTTAATGTGTTCTTGGTGTGGCTGTGTTGTTACAAACTGGCAATTTTGTGATTGCTTACCTCTTTGGTTTTTTTTCGTAAATAAAAGACAGTATTATAACAGTTGTTTTGTTGAAGAAATTGGTTTTGTAATCCTCCAGCCGCTTCCACCAGTACAGAACATGCTGAGCCAATCACGACGAGGCGGGGGCGGGCTTTAAGCAATGACTCATGCAGGAGCCACTATTCAAAACAACCAAGAGCACTGCAGAAATGCTTCTAACACCTTTGATCAACAAACTTTTACTGAAAAAATTGTCAATAGTTATTCTGTGTCCCCACTTCACTGCAGGACATTTTGGATGTATTTTATCAATACTAGCCTGATTGGGGCTCTATGTCGCATACTTCCTTTATCTGAGTAGTTGTATGCCTTATGCCTTGTAAGGCCTTGAATCTAGAGGAACCAGACCGATTCTCTGTAAGGAAGAGGAAGATAATTAGGTTCACTGGCGTTACTTCTATTAGAAACCAGCACTTTCTCTTGTGCCATTGCACAAAGTTAATGCTATGTCAGCTCTTCTAAATCCACCCTTAACATGCCTTGTTTTCTTTTTAGCCAGGTTTTAGACTAGGCAGCTACAGAGTCATTCTCAGTTTTGGCATTATTGTTTTTTTGTTTGTTTTTTTTCTGAGTAACATTTTTTTTTATTAATTTTTGTATTTATGACTCTGGGAAATTGTTATTATAAACTTTTTTCCAGCAAGTTCTATCTAAATCACCGGATCTCATCAGTAATGACAAAAAATTAAATGTACTATGTACTACTTTTTTTTGTAATAATTGAATTTTTTCCTTGATGCTATTGCAACTAGTTAGTTTCTCAGCAAAGTTTAGTGGTTAGTTTAGACGTTTTGAATAAAACAGGTTATTGAATTGAATAACACGTCATTAATCAGCAAATAATATATTGTGTTACAAATTGAGGATAGATGAATAAATAAATAATTATGCTAATTTATTAATTGAAAATATACTATACAATACACTACAATAATGATTTATGCAGCATTAAATTCTCTTGCCCCGGTAAAAACACGGTCTGATTCTTCTCCTCAACTCCATATTTCACTCTACAAGGACTCAATTACTCTGACTAAACTGAAGTGTATTTTTCGCTGCCTACCGATATTCCTCAGCCACCTGACTTCCTACCACCCCATCTATACTCTACTGACACCTGTAGTTTTTTAATGCTGTTGTTCAGTGACAAAATCCCGAACACCAGCACCTGTCCCTAAATCTACTGCCTCCTCCTCAACCTAAACCTCTTCCATATTGCCAGCCGTTTTCCAGGTTTCTACTCCGTCGTTAAAATATCGAAATCTCCATGCGCACCTATATGCAGTCTAATTTCCAATTCACAAAGTGCATTTTACTACTACTGCATTTTATTTTACGGGCTGCATCACAAAGAAACACTGCAATTTTCCTGCAAGTTTCCTCTGAGTTTATTAGACACTTCTTAACATACACAAGGGCTGCAAGGGCCTTCTCCCTCAACCTATGACAACAAGCCTTTACGTTGGTAATTCATCGGCGGAGCAAGCCCGCCAGCACTGCAGCAGTGTTGCCAACTTAGTGACTTAGACATTAAGTTTTCAGACCTCTCTAGTGACAAACCTAGCCACCTTTTCAGTTCTTATTAACGACTCTAATATAAAAACATATACCTTTTATCAGTCATTTCTTAGCAAGCAGCTGGTGGTGCCGTGGTTCGCTCCCCTGTACCAAAGTGCTCTCAAGGGGGTCTGTTGCTCACGCAGCTTCTAGCTTCAGTCAGAGCCACAGCTGGAGATGTTCACCCTCCCTGTCCTGCCAAAGAGATGCGTAAGCAGAAGCCCACAGCTGACCAAGAGCATCTGGTTGCAACACAGAGTGTAAAAAGCAGTGGACAAAGCATTAAATCACATGACCCATTTGTTTCTGTAGAGCTGTTTTGAAGCTTCTTTCTCTTCATACTGAGCACAGCCATGTTGCTCGGGCAGCTGACAGGAACATGCCCAACCATATGTCAATCAAAGTTGGCTTTGGCTCCCATCTTCTTCAGCGGATTCCCACCAAAATACCTGCAGAGCTGCCAACAGATGTTTACAGGGGAATATCCGCTTACATGTGTTGGGAAAGTGACGGCAAATAGTGTATTTAATGAAATAAAGATTAAAAAACATATGATCAAATAAAAATGAAACAAATGGTAATCTTCTTGTGATGTGCATTTATGCATTTCCTACTATTTCTTTGTTTCTTTCTTTATACTGCTGGAAAGCCTGTCCCTTTTTAAATGGTGCCACATTTGTAAGGATCATGCATTTGTGGGATTTGTGGGATGTCAGAGCTGAATATGGGGTTTGTACCCATCAAAAATTAGTCACATCTTATCTGCCACTGCCAAACTACTTGTTTTGCTTACTGACTCTTGTTTCGAGCTTCTGGTACCCCCAGGGCAACTTTAAGCTGGTGTTTTGCAAAACCAAGTTGCAATATTAGGAGTGAGCCCTAGTACCATCTCCAAACTGAAGGCCAAGTTCTATATGACAGGGGATGTCAGAGACGGGCCGTGAAGTGGACCTCCCAAGAAGACAAGTTTTGTTGATTAGTCGGATTATGAATCTCATAATCCGACTTTTTAGCTATCAGCTTATACACTTTGCATGAGTTTGTTTAAATGATGTGCTAACGAACAAAAAAGACACAAAAGATGGACACTTAATTCAAAAATACATCTTTTAATGAACTTTGCTGCCACTCGCTGTGGTGTTGCATTGGCCGCTGCCACACTGTACTTTTTTTGTGCATGTGGAACTCTCAGCAAAGATAGGAAGGTAGGGTGATGCCTCACTCTATTGAAAATTCTTTTTTTTGGCTGACAATAGTCCACAGTTAAATTTGTTGGCGACTATTTTTATTGTCAGTTTTTGTCGACAACATCAACTAATCGTTGCAACGATTAGTTGCAGAGGGATATCGAGATGATATTCTGCAACCAGTGGCAGTCCCATATCTCCACAGTCTGGGGCCGAACTCTTGAACTCATGCTCGCCAGCATGGAGTGGTATTTATTGGAGAGAACCTCCAGAATATGGAGTGGAGAGGATGAAATGGCCTGCCAGCAGTCCTGACCTCAGCCCCATTGAACACTTGTGGGATGAGCTTGGGCGTGCTGTTCATGCCAGAGTGATCAACACAACCACATTGGCTGACTTGCAACAAATGCTGGTTGAAGAATGGGATGCCATCCCACAGCAGTGTGTGACCAGGCTGGTGACCAGCATGAGGAGGAGGTGCCAGGCTGCTATACGCTACTGAGGCTCCTGTTTGTTAAATGGATCAGTTTTTAAATTGCCAATATGTGTTGTTTCTTCAAACGTCAATCATCCAGTCCACCAAATAAGAGTCAATGGCAAAATTGGCAGAGAAGATTTGGCAAATACTTTATGGGCGCCACCCACATGCTCAGCTCTGCTGCTCAACCCACAAATGCATGTTATATGATAATGTGGCATCATTTTTATTTTTTTTTTTTTTTTTCCCCTTGTTTGCACATATATTAATGGTTGATACCAAAGAGGTAGGACTCAAAAGATATATATATATATATATATATATATATATATATATATATATATATATATATATATATATATATATGCATTTTAATCTGTAATCAAGGTTTTTTTTTGGTTTTTTTTTTTTTTTTGGTTTTTTTGTGTGTGCGTATGTGTGTACAGGTGTGTGCAGATGTGTACCCTTGACCGGCCCTAATGACAGTCTAACTATTTTCTTTATTGATCCCTAGGTAGGACGAAGAAAAATTAAAAATAAATAAATAAGTAAATAAGTAACTAAATTCTGCCAAAGAGGGCTTAAATCACCGGGTGTGGTATGTGAACAGACTAGAAATAGAAAGAGAAAGAAGGAGAGAGACAACACAGTGGTGGTGCAGTCTGGTGTCTATGTTGTAATGTGTGTAAAAAAGGAAAAAAAAGAAGAAAGAGAAAGAAGGAGTGAGACTGGACAGTGGTGGTGCAGTCTGGAATCTACGTTGTAATGTGTGTAAAAAAAAAAAAAAACAGGAAAAAGAAAAAAAAAAAGGGAGTAATAATGTGTTATTTAAAGGATAGAGGTGGACACAGGACAATAAGGTGTTAATAAAAAAAGAAGACAGAGAAAAGGGGGAGGAGCATTCTATTCTCTATTGCATACCTGAGTGTTTGGGGGTGTAGGGGCAGTGTGAACATCAATGTGTGGACATCTAAGCATCTTGCTATGCATCAATGTAAGATACATATGCACAAGTACATAGTTATACATACATACAAATATACACTGATACGTTCATGTGCTCATGTGCTTTTTAGATACACGTGTGTGTGTGTGTGTGTGTATATATTTAAAAAAAAGACTTTTAAAATAATTAAATTATTCAAATAATATATATCTACACATATCTTTGAATCACTGCATATATATATATATATATATATATATATATATATATATATATATATATATATATATATATATATATATATATATATATATATATATATATATATATATATATATATATATATATATATATATATATAGTTATTCTTACAAATCTATTGTTGGTTCCTATCGTCACCGGTCATTGCCCCCATATATACAAATGTGGCACCATTTAAAAGGTAAAGCTTTATTCACAAAACATCAAACATGTGCCATCCCTTTGATCTGTGCTCATTCTCAATCCTATTAATCCATGTCAGTTACTGGTGTCACCACTGTCTTGTATCAATCAATCAATCAATCTTTATTTGAATAGCACGTTTTCATCTTCATCCGTGGAACCTTTAACAAGTGTTGCCCTGCTGAACGCAAAGTTCTACTGGGTTGATGGAAATTTAAAAATTTGCAAAGTTATGATGGAGCAAATTTTAAAGTGTTATCAAGAGCCACACCCAGATTTCTGACTACCTGGTTAAAGTGAGAGGCAAGGCCATCAAGATCTGGGATGCATGGAGATACTGGACTACTGGAGGGCGTGGAAGGAGCAAATACAGTGCATTCAGGTTTACTCTCATTTAAACAGCGGAAGTTTTGAGATAGCCAGTGTTTAATGTTGTCTAGGCATCTCTGGATGGATTCCAGGGCACTTGATGAACTAGGCTTGATTGACAGATGGATTTGCAGATCATCTGCACACAGATAAAAGGAGACATTATGGTGGGAAATGATTGACCCTAATGGCAGCATGTAGAGTAAAAAATAGGACAAGGCCCAAAATTGATCCCTGTGGCACACCAGAAGTCAAAGGGACTATTTGTTAGATAGGATTCTAACCACTGTAGGAAAAGATCCTGCAGGCCAACCTGTTGATCCAGACATTTCAGGACTGAAGTGTCCTCCTGAAATGTTTAAATTCAGTGTCGAATGCTGCAGTGAGGTCCAGCATCACTTGCAGCACCAGTTTATTAGCGTCCAGGGACACGAGGATGTAATTCTGGACCTTCAGTAGAGCAGATTCAGTACTATGATGGGTTCTAAATCCTCATTGGAGTTTCTCAAAAATAAGACTTTTCCACAATAAATAGATCAACTGGGTGAGCACTTTTTCTAAAACCTTGGATTAAAAAGGTAGAGAGACACCGGTCTAAAATAGGAAAAGACTGTAGAATGAAGATTACATTTTATTTTAGCAGAGGCCTCACCATAGCTTTCTTAAAAACAGTTGGTACAGATCCTGAACCAACACAGCTGTTCATGAACGAGAGGAGACAAGGGCATACTGTGCGAAAAACCAACCCATGGTTGGTCTCAACTGTTGGACCACTTCAGAAAGGTATGATAAGGACACTGGTTGTAACACATTAAAAACAGCAGAAAGTGCAGGAGAAGAACATGTATTGAGACTGTTCATCCTCACAGAAGCCACTTTATCAATAAAATACTGAAGAAGAGATTATAAGGTTGAGTATGTGACCATGATTATGTGTGGGGGCATTAACTGATTGAGTTCTGTCAAAAGAGACCAAAAGGCTCTGAAACCCTTCTCATTTGGCTGGACGGACAACAGACATGAATATTAAAGTCTCCACAGATGAGAAAACGTCATATTTTGGTATCAGTTATGAGAATTCAGGGATGAAGTCCTTATTGTATTTTTGTGGACGATAGACAACATAAAACAGGATGTGGAAAGTGGATTAGAAATGATTGGAGCTCAAAGCTACTGTAGCTTTTAGGTAAGGAGGTGGCAGCTCAAAACAGAAGCCAGCCCACCCCTAAAACTGGACACTCATGGTGTATTCAGGAAGGAATAACTAGGAGGGAGCAGGCAGGAGAAAGTGCAGTTATCCCCTGGTTTTAACCAGGTCTCCATGAGCAGCAGAAAGTCCAGATTCTGAGTGGAAATCAGGTCGTTAAAGGTGGAAGTCTTGTTTGGGACTGATCTGAACAGGGTTGTGCGCACAGATCCGGCCTTTTCCCACCACCAGATGTCGCAAATGATTCTGCTAAATCTTTGTCATCATTTAATTTAACTAAAAATCATTGAATTAGCAATGAAGTGAAATGCATGGATTACTTGAAATAAAATTGTTCCAAATGTTTATGAAGAAAAATTAAAAGTAAAGGGAGATTTTTTTTTTCTTTTAAAAGTTATTGTTAACCTTGGTTCTGTTGTTTATCTTTTCACCTCACAGACGAGTGTCTAAGAGACCGAGAGACTGAGTGTCTGAGAAAGGCCATGGACCATCAAAGGCAGAGGACTCTCTCCACATCCGGAGAATCGTTGTACGCTGTGCTCGGAGTTGACAAGAATGCCACAACAGAGGATATTCGAAAATGTTACAGGTGTGTATGTATGTGTATGTATGTATTCATATCTCATAATATACACTCCCTGATGCATTGCTCCATGGAATTTGACTTTGTTGTTTTTCAGGATATCAATAAAAGAATGACATATCATTAATTACCCCCCCCCCCCCCCCCCACAATCTTTTTTTTTTCTGAACAGGAAACTGGCATTGAAATTTCACCCTGATAAAAACCCAGACAACCCAGACGCAGCTGATAAATTTAAGGAAATAAACAATGCTCATTCTATCCTGGTTGATCCCACCAAGAAGAACATCTATGACAAATATGGCTCACTGGGGCTGTACGTGGCTGAACAATTTGGAGAGGAGAATGTCAACACGTACTTTGTTCTGTCTAGCTGGTGGGCAAAGGTACGTCAAGTTGCTTGTTTATTGTCTGACTGATCTTTCAGTGTGGTCACTTCCCTGAAACAGCTCTGTGTTGTTATACTTCTAAGTAGTGGTGGGAAAAGAAAAAATCCTTTCTTCAATGCATCGCAGTTCCGCTGTGGATTCAAATCCATTGATGATTAAATGTTAAAGCATTGATCATCTAAATTAAAAATAACATAATATAGATGATAAAACAAGACTAATACTAAAACTAAGCATTATTTTAAAACTAAAACTACTGAGGTGCTTGTTAAACTAATTAAAACTAAAATAATCAAACAAAATAAAAATAAAACTATTAAAATAATTAAAAACTATTATAACTCTCCTGCCAACCTGTTGAGCAAGTAATTTTGAAACGTCCACCCTTCTTGGAGAAAGTGAAGCAAATCACAGAGAAATATTGTAGGTCGATTTTGAGCATAAAGCCCAACAAGCACAGACCGTAGAGCCACGACTCAGTCTTGGGGGTTTAAGCCCCAAGTCTGAATACTATCTCCACTGATGGAGTTGTTGCTGATGTTTCATTGAAGTCTTGGTTACTCTCAAAGGCTTGAACCAAGACAATGGAACCTCTTTTTCTTTCACTCTTGTGTGGAGGACATTCTGAAGTGGAAAATACCCAGAATGTTGAGCAACTGAAGTCTTACATCAAGCAAAGCTTCAACAATTAGTCCTCAGTTCTTAGATGCTAACTGAGGGATGTAGGAAAAGTGATGTAACACAGGGGTAAACATGCTCCTGTCCAAGCTTTATGATTTCAAACTAGGTGACTATTTGCAAAAAAAAAAAAAAAGTTTGAACATTAAATATCATGTCTCTGTTGTGTATTCAGTTGTGTGTAGGTTGAAAATGACTGTCAAATCTTTGTACTTTGTTTTTATTTCAGTCCCAATTTAAACCAGCTTAAACCAATTTAAACATTTGTTTCAAATGAAAATGAAAATGAAAGTGCAATGACTTGAGTTGTATGCTCTTGGTGTGGTTCCAAGCATGCAGGAAAAACCAAGTTTGCTGAGGAAACTGGTTGATCACAATTCTGATAAGAAGTGTTAAAAAAAGAGAAGTAAGATTCAAATTCAAAAATGCATTATTAGTCCCCAAAGGGAAATTCATGAAATTATAAAATTGAATGACAGTGTCTGTCACCAAAACATTTTCCTACAACGACGTTGAAATGGGAAAAATGAGTGTGTGTTAATTTAAGGTGTGGCCTTACACTTTGTGGTAAGAAATCCAGTTGGGCGTTACAGAGCCCCTTATAAAACAGCTTAACCCGGTGCCCTGGGAGGCGATGTGCAGTGGTGTTAAAGACAGGAATGAGTGGGGACACATGGTGGTAGGATGGAAATTCCCATTGTCAGAGTCAGAGTCGGAGTCAAGTTTATTGTCAATTCTACCACATGTGAGATACATACAGAGAATCGAAATTGCGTTACCCTCAAACCCTCGGTGCTACACAATAAATACATTTTAAACACAAAGTGCAGGTTAAAAAGAGACAAGAAACAAGTTGTGACATGACAACAACAGTTTTTCGGTTTGTTTAAAGTGACATGGTGCAAAGCAAGCGGTCCAGTTCTGCCAAAATACAGATACTGAGATCAGAGTGAGTGAGGGGGGGGCAAGGCGGGAAACGGTGGAAGAGAAGGGAGAGTGTTAAGTGTCCTGACAGCCTGGTGGACGAAGCTGTCCTTCAGTCAGCTGGTTCTGGCTCGGAGGGTCCGCAGCCTCCTCCCTGAAGGCAGCAGACTGAAGAGGCTGTGTGACGGGTGGGTGGGGTCTCTCACAATGCTGAGGGCTTTGCGAGTCAGACGGCTGCTGTAAATGTCCTGAAGTGAGGGGAGAGAGACACCAACGATCTTCTCAGCTGCTCTCACGACGCGTTGGAGAGACTTGCGGCAGGTTGCGGTGCAGGATCCGTACCACACGGTGATGCAGCTGGTCAGGATGCTCTCGATGGTGCCTCTGTAGAAGGTGTACCTGATGGGGGCCGGGGCTCTGGCTCTTCGCAGTTTGCGGAGGAAGTAGAGGCGCTGCTGTGCCTTCTTGGCGAGTGATGCGGTGTTAACAGTCCAGGAGAGGTCCTCTGAGATGTGGACACCCAGGAACTTGGTGCTGCTCACCCTCTCCACAGCAGCACCGTTGATGGTCAGAGGAGCATGCTGGGTGTGTTGTCTCCTGAAGTCAGCAACAATCTCCTTGGTCTTCTCCACGTTCAGGGAGAGATTGTTGTCGCTGCACCACTCAGCCAGGCGGCTCACTTCGCTCCTGTAGTTTGACTCATCGTTGTTGTTGATGAGACCCACCACAGTCGTGTCGTCCGCAAACTTTACGAAGAGGTTGGAGCTGTGAATCGGTGTGCAGTCGTGGGTCAGCAGGGTGAAGAGGAGGGGGCTCAGCACACATCCCTGGGGGGCCCCTGTGCTCAGTGTGATGGTGCTGGATGTGTTGCTGCCGACCCGTACTGCCTGTGGTCTCCCAGTCAGGAAGTCCAACAGCCAGTTGCACAGCGAGGTGCTGATCCCCAGCTGGTCCAGTTTGTGAACGAGCTGCTGGGGGATGATGGTGTTGAATGCTGAACTGAAGTCGATGAAAAGCATTCTTACATAAGCGTGTCTGGTGTCCATATGTGTGAGGGCTGTGTGGAGGGCAGTGGAGATGGCGTCGTCAGTGGACCGGTTGGAGCGATATGCGAACTGGTAGGGGTCCAGAGAGGGGGGGAGAGCAGCCTTGATGTGATGCATGACTAGCCGTTCAAAGCACTTCATGATGATGGGAGTCAGTGCAACTGGACGGTAGTCATTGGAGCAGGAGGGAGATGACCGTTTTGGGACCGGACGGATGTTGGTGGCTTTGAAGCACGTGGGAACCACCGCCTGACTCAGTGACATGTTAAAGATGTCTGTGAAGACATCCGTGAGTTCTCCTGCACAGTCTCTCAGTACACGACCAGGTATGTTGTCAGGACCCGGAGCTTTGCGGGCGTTGATCCTGCTGAGGGATCTCCTCACAATGTCCGGTGACAGCGTCAGCACCTGGTCGCCGGGAGGGGGTGGTGCTTTCTGTGCGGCGATGGTGTTGTGTGCCTCGAAGCGGGCGAAGAATGTGTTCAGCTCATTCAGCAGGGATGTGCTGCTCTCACAGGTCTGCGGTGGGGGCTTGTAGTCCGTAATGGTCTGAATCCCTCGCCACAGGCTCCGTGTGTCCCTGCTGTTGCTGAAACGGCGGGCTATCCTCCTGGAGTACCGTCTCTTAGCCTCCCTGATGCCATGGGACAGGTTGGTCGTAGCTGTCTTTAGACCCACTTTGTCTCCAGCTCTGAAGGCAGCGTTCCGAGCCCTCAGGAGTCTGTGGACTTCCTTTGTCATCCACGGCTTCTGGTTGGCTCTGACTTTGATGGTTCTGGAGTCTGTTACATCATCGATGCACTTGGCGATGTAGGCGGTAACAGACTCTGTGTACTCCTGGAGGTCTGTGGTGTTGTTGATGGTGGCAGCTTCTCTGAACATGCTCCAGTCTGTGGTGTTGAAGCAGTCTCGAAGTGCCTCTGTGGACCCCTCTGGCCACACCCGGACCTGCTTCCAGACTGGTCTGACAGCTTTAACCAGTGGCCTGTATGCTGGCAGTAGCATGACAGTGATGTGGATTGTGGTTATGTATTTCAGTAAGGGGGGGTGGGGGGCACAGCGTGACAGTAGGAGCATACAGATGCATGAGATGAAGCCTGAAAGACATCGGAGAGCGCACGGTTGTGACAGGGGAGAACGTATCAAGACAACATGGGGCGATCCTACAAAAGTACAATGGAGCAGAGGGAGGTGAAATCAAGATCAAGTGATGAAATTGTGAAAGGAAGGCTGGTGTGTGAAGTTCAGGGAGAAGTGGAAACGGTGGTGGTGAAACAGACTACCTTAAATGTTATGAGGGACACGGGTAGAAAGCTGCTTGGCATGTCTTTTTGGCAGTGGAGGGTAAATAAAATGAGGAGGTTTAACAGTATATAAGTAGGAATTGGTTGGAAAGGAACTGAACTAGAGAGAAAAATATAGGCAGTGGGTACGACAAGAGTGAAAGTTAGGGCAAAGGCTAAAGGACAGTTTTTATAAAGAGTTGTATGAAAGACTGAGCAATGAGGAAGAACGAATCAAGATCTGAAGGACGTGCAGCGGGGAAGGGTAATTAAAGACGAGAGAAAAATGGGCTGACATTTTAGGAAAGTGTGTTGGGAAGATGTAGAGAGTATTTTGGAGAACTGATGAATGGAGAAAATAAGAGAGAGGGGTTAAGGTACAGCAACTGTAGACCAAGAAGTGCAAGGTTAAATTTAGAAGAATGGAACCACAGTGAAGAGCCATCACTGGAGGTACTAAAGTGTGTAGAAGAAGAGTGGAGCATCTTACTAGATGGTTCCATAATCCTGAGGGATAAAAAGAAAACGTACTTACTTGCGCCAGTTTTCAAGAACAAGCGTGATGTCCAGAGCTGTAGCTGAAGAGGCAGACAATGAAGGTGGAGGGATGAGTGGAGATATCTGGGTCCGAAAGAGCACTTGGTGATGCAGCAGCGTTGTTTAATGCCAGGAGTGAGTCCTACAGGTGCAGTGTTCACTTTAAGGATACTGATTAAGAAATATTTGTTTTTTTAATATTTATTAGGAAATAGTTCTTTGTAGATTTAGAGAAAGTGTACAGCAGAGAGGTGAGGGAGGAACTGTGATATTGCACAAGGAAAACTGCATGTAACTTGTTTTTGTGTTTTTCTAGACAAAAAAGCCTCTGGACGTGCTCTTACTCACTAGTTAGATGGATGAGTTACCCATGGAAGTCACCTGTAGTAAAGCTTCAGTTTATTATAGCTATTAAGAAAGCATGTCAGAGACCTCAGCTGCCCGGCCTTGAATTGAGGGATGGGGAATACTTTGATGGAATGCTTGAGATGGAGCTGATGGGGAGCAATAAACAGGAAAACCATAGAGGAGATTTCTGTGACAGGGTACGACAGGGTACGATGGAAACGAACGTTCAGCTGAGGTGACCCCTACGGTAAAAAGCTGTAGTAGGACTTGTGCCCCATCAGGTATAACGGCGAGGGCCTGCGTACTCTTAAGTGTTCTTTAAAAAACTTGACCCAGAACACCTGACTTACTTACAATAAACAAATGATAAAGTCTGAAACCGTTCTAACCATTTATCTGATTGATGCTGCAGGCGCGGACAAGCACGTCAGTCTGATGTTTTTGTAATCGTGCTTTTACTGTGTTTTATTTTGACAACACGTGATTCAGTGTGTGTGCGTGTGTGTATGTATATGTGTATATGTATATATATATATATATATATATATATATATATATATATATATATATATATATATATATATATATATATACACATACACATACACACACTTTTATATACTGTTATATGTACTACAAAGACACCGGTAAAAGTACACTTTTGTGTCTTTTCAACACTGACATCAGTGACATTCTGTCTTTCTGTCAACTTTATTCCACAGGCGTTGTTTGCCTTCTGCTGCCTGGCAACAGGCTGTTATTGCTGCTGTTGCCTGTGTTGCTGCTGTAACTGTTGCTGTGGTAAATGTAAACCTCGGCCACCCATGGACCAGGAACCCGAGTTCTATGTCACACCTGAGGACCTTGAGGCCCAGATGACTGCAGACGAGAGAGGCGAGTATACGCTGTTGGTGTGTTTGACTGTGTCCTATTTATAGTAATACATGCACTAATGATGCATAAAAGTCAGTTCTTAGTAGTTCTGACTTTGAAAATGATGTTAAGCCTTGTAACAAAAGCCTATTCTGTGTTAAGCTACAATTAACTGGATCTTGAATCTTTATTAAACAACGAAACTTACTGCATGTTTTTCTACAATTTCACGTTCATTCTCAGCTGACTCCTACGTTGTCACTTTGCTGCACACTAATTTGTGTTTGACATTGTTTACATAATGCATTTTGCCATCGTTCAGTGGGTTAGTGTATGAACTATGTTGTTCTGATCAAAAAATGTCAGTATAGAGAAAATATTCGGTGGACCCACTTTCTCCTGGATTGGGAATGTAGTGAATCTGTTGTGAGTGACTGTACTTTCACAGTCAAATCCATTTAACACAGACAGCTGTAATAAAAATGTGTGTCTAGTAACGCCAGGATAAATCAGTGAATCAATTCTAATTTGAGCATGTGACCTTTCTTTTCCGCTCCCCCAGATGGCAGTGAACCCATCATCATGCAGCCATCCTCAGCCACAGAAACCACTCAGCTCACCTCCGACGCACATCACAGCTACAAGACCGATAATTACTAAACATACTAAACATATACATAAACACAGTTCACACTTCACAGGTCTTCACAGATACTAGGACTGGGCGGTCTTGACTTTAATTCATTTCAATATTATTTAAGGATTATTTTAACCTTCTCTATGATCTACAAATTGCTTTTAAAATTTCTTATTCGCCCACACAGTATCTATTTTTATATCTGCCTATATACAGTTTGTAGTGTGTAGTGCTTTGATCAGCCCTTTTTGGGGGGGGGGGGGGTCCACCATACAATTGGATTACCTGGCCTGAACTGCCCCCTGACTTAATTCATCTGGAATGCTGTGCAAGTTTTTGGAAATTCTCCTCGACTCTTTACTCTGTCTTCGACAAAACTTGAAATTTAATCACAACTTCTCTGGTGTTTTTTTTTGTTTTTTTAACAATTTGCCAACTTAGTGACTGCGATGATTAATTTTTCAAAGAAATTATGATCAACAAATCTAGTGACTTTTTAATAAAATTACAGAACAGCCCAGCGAGTGGAAGCTTCCATTTCCCCTTCTGACGGACACACGTGCTTCTGGCAGGAAGCACATTTAGATGACTGCCTAACTACGAGCTGACCAGTGTCATGTTTTTTTACAAAAGAAAACCAAAACTATGTCTTTGGAATAAAGAGAGCGCAGCAGGGGGACGGTGTTTCCATTAAATGGTGTTCTTGGAATAACTGCAGTCCTTGTAACATTCCGTACCTCGTCCCGCGAGACCTCTCTTCAAATCAACGAAGAAGGTGGACAAAAACATCTTTAGTTTGTGACAAATTATTGTGATTGGCAATACCGTTGTTGAGAAAAAAGTCAGATGATAAAGGCAGGAGAGGATCATTCCATTGATTATTCCGAGGGAAAGCTGTGATGTAGCCCAGTGCAGTAATGCATGATGGGTAAGTAGTGTTATAGCACAGCTACATCGTATTGAGGTCAAAAACAGCTGGAAAGTAAATTTTGGTGGCTTTAGATTGACGGGCTACGTCACATCCAGCACTGCCAGTGAAATGTGAAAATGCGCAAAAATTGTTTCTATTACACTTTAGCTATAAACCTGATTATCGAATCGCCTGTAAACCACCTCGTGAAAGTGTACAAAGGTTTTAGTTTATTTTGAGTTAGAGCCATTTATTTTACAGGATTTCTTTCAAGATATTTGGGTTTTGGGCAAATCTAGGGGGTAATGGAAATGCGACTAAAGGAGGAGAGAAGCTGACGTCATTAAGAGACTCAACAGTGATCCCTTCCTCGTCCTGCCTTCATTCACAAACTGCATCCACAGTGGTCTCAGAAAGGCCCAGTATTCCCTCCCCAGTATGTTCTTTCACAAAGCATTATGACACTCAGCATTCAGACCCTCACCTCTGTTTCACAACCTGCAACAAGTCCTTGATGTTTCTGGTCTGATTTAATTTAGTCTGCACTCAATGAATCAAGGGACATGCATGAGAGTACCGGACTCAGTTCCTCCATTACTGCAAGCATTGCTGCAGGAGGGAGATGGCAGCCTCGCTTCAACGGGGACGACGGCTCGAGGTTCCTACAAGTTGCTAAACTTGGCAACAGGGTTTGCTGAGCAGCTTGCACCTCAGACTGAGTGACAGCATTTGTACCGAGGCCAGTCCTGCTGGTCTCCACCTGTCTTGTTAACGCTGCCACTTTCCTCCTCTGGTAGTTGACTCACTAAACAAAGGTGACACATGCCAGGTTTTTGTGACAGTCGTCACGGTGACTTCGGAGCACTGTGCCTCCACTATGCCGTCTTACCCTAACACTCCGCTGTTGCTTAACTTCTCTAACTAATTTCCTTTTCAGTTCAGAAGTGTGTCGATGGCGTATTGAATCTCCCGTCCTAAATACAATCATCTTTGTATGTAGTTGAGGAACACTGAATTGCAACAAAGGCACATTAGTCCAGAATTAGGGAATCTCTTAGAAAATGGCTACTGACAGGAGGATGTAATTGGTTTGTCAAAATTATATTACATATTTATAAAATATACTAAGACACCTTTATTGATTACTATTTGTTTTAACATGCATTGAAAGGAATATTGTTCAGTATCGCCCAGCCCTATGACACACTCATACAATCACACAGGGCCGTAAAAAAATGGGCTGCACCACGATTCCCGGACACATGTACATATGCTGCACACGCATACGTGCACTGTGCATCACTCATTTGTTTCCTTCATCCTCTGTACACTGAACCTCGCACCACAAAATAGTGATGACGTTGCTCACCACCGGACAAGCTCTGGTGAAGCTTTTTTTTTTTTTTTTTTTTTTTTTTTTTTTTAAACCAAGATTGAATAAAAGGAGGAGGAAAAAAGGGAGCTGCTGCAGATGGGAACTGCACCTGAATTAAATCTGCTCTTCTTTCTTTGCCCATATCATGATGATTTTGTTGTTGTTTTGTTCCCTCTCTCTCGTATATGAGAAGCCCCTTAATGAAGTCTCTCAGCACGGAGTTGATGAAGTTTCAGTGATGAATTGTGGACACGGATCTGCTGGATACATCATGGGAGGGTTTTACTGTTAAAATGTACCTATACCTTTTTTATTTTTTTTTGTTTTTTTTCTTTCAAAAATTAATTGATGTCAAACGACAAAAACATGAACTGAAAAAAATGAACTTAGCTGTTTAACTGTTAGTAAACAAGTAACACAGTAAGATGGGTAGTGATTTTAAACTAATATTTTTTGTAATGGGCACAAAAGTGCTTGTTTTTAACCCAAGGTGGAAAATTGTGTTATAGGTCATTATACCTGCTTATATTTAAATTTCTTTAAGTTTCCACTTGTCTGTGTGATCACCAGCATCATCATAAAGGAAGTGTGTCGGCACAGTCATGGTTCCTGAATCTGTAAAACAGGGAAACGAGCGTTTTCTAAAGTAGGTGTTTTCTCATCGTCTACAACGCAGAAATATTCTAAGATTGTGTTAAGTAACTCGTGTCTCTCGGATGTGTAGGCAGCTGTTTCTTGTGAGCTTGCTGAGAAACACTTGGCTGGACTGGACTGGGAGTAGGTCAGAGGTCAAGTCCATTTGTTTGGTTCTCATTATGACGGGAGTGAGCTCGCACTTACGTGGCTGCCACTCGGGCTACTTTCTGTCTTTAACCACGAGAACTAGTTGTTAATGATGGGAAATGAAGAACGTCACTTTTCTGTATCTTCCTTTGTTGATCACAGCTTTAGCTGTCCTCAACTGAATAAAAAGCCTTTAGGTTTTGTCGACTTCCTTATTTAAATACTGGACCTCCAACAGCTGCTGTGACATCATAGCCTGCTTTTGAACCGGTGACACCACTCAGCTGATGAACATTAAGTGGTAATTTGGCCACTTATCTTTCACCGTTTTAACACTATGTTCTGCAAAGCACTTTACAATATGTTTCTCATTTACACAAACACTCATGCAGCCCTTTACAGAGAGAAATCCATTGCGTTAGTGGAGGTTCTCTGCTCACCACAAACTCGTCCCCACGTTGCTTCAGATGGTTGGTTGTGCGTCCTCTTTCATCCCACGGTGCTGTGGCGTTACTGCAGCTTCTGCTGTCCTTGACTGCTTCCTCTTCTACGTTGTTTCTTTATTTCTCAGTGTTTCCGCTCTCCTCAACTTGTGAAGGATTCAGTTGTGTGCGTGCATGTGCGCGTGCATGTGCACAGTTAAAACTGGCAGTACGTCACATCAGCAGATGTCACACGTACATTGATTGAACCCTCCTTTTTGTTAGTTTTTTTGTTTTGTTTTTTTTGTGGGAAGATAAAAATACTGCATGTGTTGTGTAAAGTGTCCGTATACTATTTGTTTTAGTTGGTCAGAAAAGTTCAATTTCCCCCCCGTTGTATCTGTCTCTAGATTGGCTCATCAGTTCTTGTGTTTTGCTTTTTGCTCTTTTTTTTTTTAAATGTTGCTGATAGAAGGAAGAGATAGATGTTTGAAGTTTTATTTGTTCATGTGACTGGAGTTTTGTGGAAAACGCAACCATCATTACAGATGGACCAATTTACAAAAATCACCTTTGTTAGGTGTCGTCTTTTTTTCAAGAATACATAACTCGCAAACATTTAAATGTAATTCGGCAGTGTGAAAAAATAAATACAAGAACATCATGCTTGTTTTTGTTTTGTAGTAGTTTAATTGTAATAGAACCAAATTGACTAATTTATTCTTATTTTTTTGGTAGCTCAGTGAAACACAAACTTCTGTATTTACACGTATGAGAGTTTGCAATAAGAGCAGATTAATTAGGTGATTGTTTCATGCCTGTATTCTAGTTGTAGACTTTGATCAAATTTTGCAAATGTTTCAGGTAATCTACTGCTTTATAAAATTTTCTTTCCATTGATGCCCTAAAGGGTCTTGAATGGAATAAAGAAAGCTTTAATCAAATATATTTTGGTTTTGTAGCTTTTCAGTTGACGCAGCTTAGTACCTGGAATACACAACATCGAGTTAAAAGACACTCCCACTATTCAGTCCCAATACTGTCATTAACGATAAAAACGGATCTAAGTGTTGCTATAGCAACGGGACGATAATCCTGCAGCATTATTTTATTTATTTTACTTTTCACTTTAACATTGGAACTGCTAGCTGTTATGTAAAGGAGATGTATAGAATTTTTACATGTGAGCCATTTTGACAATGATTCAATAAAATGGTAGAACTGCTGTAAAAGCACACAGTGGCATAGTGTGTACTTTAGACATGTGGAGGTTTTGTGTTTTTAGCATGGACTGATCATGTTTGTGTCTGTCAGGCTGACGTGTATGGGTGAATAAATGAAGTATCTGATGTACTCGTGTAAAATAAATGTTTCTGATGCTTCAGTCTGACTTGAGTTTCATTTATATAAATCTGACTAATCTTGCCCTCATGACCAAAAATGATGTCCTTGTGTTTGTGCAGTTGGAAGCGGTAGGTTTTGTTTGTTGGCACTATTATTTGTGCACTATTACGTTTGCCTGAGATGGACCACGTCCCAGTTAGGGTGTCGTTCTGCCAGTATGTCAGTGAATGTTGTTGGCAAGGACTTGATATATGTGACGCGTCCTGTGTTGACATCATCCAAAGGCCTGGCCAGTCCTACGACGTGGTGCCCCTAAACAAGATTTTGTTTGTGACTGAGAAGCACTCCGAGCATGAACGCCAAATCACACGCTGCTTTCAACTGAATGAACACATAGATGGACAAGTTATCAACACATCTCCGCAGTTGGAGACCTTTTTGATCATGTGACTGCGTTTTTTAACACAAGATTTTTAATGGATAAGTTGCTGTAAAATACTGAATTTCACTATTTAGCAGTCAGATAAATGGCTGTAAAAGTGCATTTAAACAGCTGTAAATCAAATTGGTACAACGGTCCGGCTATATTTGTTACCTCTGTATAGTTAGATGCTCCTAACAGGGTTTTACGCCGTGAAATCTAATCATTAAATTGTAAGTTCGAATTTTTTGTGAAGGAGCGATTTTTCTGACACATCATTGAGAAGACTTCATCACTTTTAATATATATATATATATATATAATATATATATATATTTATATATAATATTGTAAAAATACTTACTGTAGTGTGTGTTTTCATTCAAACATTAAATTTGTCTTAGCTTGAATACATTTAAATGCCACATGTAACACCTTTGAGAGGACTGTAACTGTAGAAAGAGCACAGTGTGACGGGTCTTAATCTGTCCCCATACCAGGCACCGCATATGGTGGGTGTGTTGGGATCATTTCAGTGACACAGGGCTGAAACCCGATGCCCCTCAGCGCACACACAGCAACCGAGCTCAGTCCATCGTGGATTTTCCACGCAGACACTGCTGCAGACGATAAGGAGACTCTGAACAAACAACACGGTTTCCAACTCTGTGGGGTACAGAAAGGAAGAGTAGGAGAAGCGTGAAATAACAGGAAGAGGATTCTACCATCACGTCCCGTTTGTGGGAATCTTAACCGAGAAGCTGAAGGGGAAGGCTCACCTACTGGTTCTTGTTGGAGATGAACCCGCACTTCTCAAACTGACCTTTGCTGTAATTTCTTAAGCTGTAGGATGTGTTCCCAGTGGCAACACGTGAGTTCGTCCGATTCCGAGTGAGCGTTCACTTTATAAAGATAGAGTCCCAGTTAAGCTTGTGTCAAAGGGGAAGGTTAAGTGAGTTGGTTATTTTTAAGCACTGGCCGCCGCTGTGCCTTTAACTAAATCAGCAACTTCTTGCACAATTTGACAGCAGTTAATGTTAACAGTTAATGTCAGCAAAATTCTTCAATAGTATGAATTAATATTGAAGAAGTCTAATGTCTTTAATTTTTGGAAGAAAACCATAAGATTCTAAATGGTTACTACAGTTTCTTTTTCCTTTTAAATTCACTCTGGACAGACTTGGTCAGACGCAAGAAATAAAGTTCATCCCTCTCTACCCCACAGCAAGTTGTTGACTTTAGAAACGTTTGACAGAGATCTGCACATGTACATGAATTACTGATAAACGAAATAAGGGTTTGACAATAAAACTCAAAAAGCGGAAGGTTACCAGACTGACTGAACTACTGACCATCAGCAGCCACAGAGGAGGGTAAGTAAACTCATCTAAGCTTCTCTCATCTTTTGTTTCTTTCTTTTATTTTTCCGTTTTGCTTGGTTGTCATACCTGTTGCCTTGAGGTTTTACCCTTTTTTTATTTCCTTCTTTTTTCCTTAGTGGTTTTATATACAATTTTGCAAAAATAATCACTGTTGCAAAGAGAATATTCAACCACAGAGAGAAAAAATGATCAAGTAGAGACATGGATAAATAGCGCATAAATTGTATGCATTTAGCTTTTATCGTATTTATGATTCTCCAGTTGCATTCTAGATCTGCTCAGGTGGTTGTTTGGGGCTGCATTTGTAGTCTGTGTTGGCAATATCCGATTAAAGAACTATACAGCTTAATGGTAAAAAAATAAAAAGGCATCCACTTTTGAATATATGTATTTTTTTTTATAGTTTTAACTGTTTAAATGGCTTGATTTTTATGATCAAAACGACTTCTGATAAATCAACTAGTTGCTGTATTTCTAAATTTACCTGGAATATCTTGTTTGTTTGATTTTCTTCTCCCGGAGGTATCGGCACATCAATCCCAAAAGCCTCATAGCAACTGAAGTGACATTTTGAAAAGTCATGGATTTCAATGTGGTTTCATTATCACCAACGTTTTTACTGGTTTCAACAGGAGGAAGTGAAGTTTAGGAGCCATGTCTCTGCCGGCTGACCTTAGCCTCCTGCAGGGCATCCAGGGAGCAGAGCGCGAGGCAGCTTTGGCGACGCTGGAGAAACAGCTGATGTGTCCAATCTGCCTTGAGATGTTCAGCAAGCCCGTGGTTATCCTGCCATGCCAGCATAACCTCTGCAGAAAGTGTGCTAACGAACTCTACCAGGTGTGCGTTATGCTGTGTGGGTGTGTGCACGTGTGTGTGTTTCTCCGCACACATTTATTTCTGTGCAGATCTGTTCAAACATACATTAAATCATCCTGGTGTCCGTCTCCTGCCATCCAGTTTATTGTTATCTTTAAAAAACAAACAAACCAAAAAGAGGAGCTAGACAGGTTCTTTGTTAAACTAATAATATCTTTTTTTATTTTTAGTTTTACCTTCAAATAAATTAGAATATACACTAGCATATTGCCTCAGACTTTCCAAAGAGCAACCAAACAGGGAATAATGCTGGAGAATAAGGAGCGTGGACTTTAAACAGAGAACCAGACCAGAAGTGACATGGGATCTAAAATATTGGAGGAGGAGCCGATCTGAATTACTGAATCGTTTATATTTGAACCGTTGCAGGTTAAAGTCAATTACTTGCTTAGTCAAATAATTACTAAAGTTGAATTACTAGAGTACTGAGCTCTATAAAATACAATAGTATTCAAACTGCTTGTGAAAAATGTTTAAACGTATTGCATGAGAGCAGTAAAGAATGCATGGGCATGCGTTCAAGAATTCTGTGGTTATTTAGAAACACAAATGCCACTGATTTGAAGACCCAAAATAATGGTAACAGAAACACAACAACCCAAAACAAAGAATATAAACGTGGCAACAATATTACACTTTTGTTTTGGAGTTTTTTTAACATCCAGATCCTGAAAAGTCTCTTGAACTATAACTATATATTTGTGGTGTTTATCCTTGTTCCTGGTCCTACTAAAGGCTCTAGTTTTGTTTTTTGTTTTTTTAACTTCTGCAAAGTTTACTGTAAGTAACTGCAGTTAGGCAGGCCATAGATCAGGGTGCCCCAATCCTTGTCTTTGAGGGCCACCTACATTCATCGAGTGCACAAGAGCAAACCACTCGATGAAATTGACACTGCCCTCTACTGGGCTGTGATGTGCTCACGGTTGGGAGATGCCACTACCCTCCACGTTTTAAAGGTTTCTTCGCTCCACAATCAGCTGTGCCATTGTCATCTGTTAATGACCCCATTTAAATGAATCGAATATGTCGATTCAGCAGACGCGTCCGACAGCCTTCTGCTCTCAGTCACCATTACAATGGAAGCTGCTATTCATTTGGGTTAGGGAGGCTGCCACCGCCTTCACCGTTAATATCAAACGTTTCTGTTTAGTAAAGCATATAGTTAGTGTAAACTCAGGCGTGTTAGGGCTACAGCCAAAGGAAAAGACTAGAGCAGCTCGTTTTTAACATAGCTTATTCATAGATATACTGTTATATACCTACTCTGCAGGGGGACACCAACATGATCAGCATAACTGTTCACACACTTCACACTGGACTCTGACTTCTTTGGGTTGTGTTTACTTTTGCAACATTTTTTTTAAATTTTTATTATTTTAATTTCCTGCGTGCAGCCGTCACTGTTCCACGCCCGGACCACCATGCTCGTGAACAGTGGCCGTTTCCGTTGTCCCTCTTGCAGACATGAAGTGGTGCTGGATCGACATGGTGTCTATGGCCTTCAAAGAAACATTCTGGTCGAAAACATCATTGATGTCTACAAACAAGAAATCAGCAATGTCACGAGGTGAAGAAAACTGACCAGTAAAATCACGACTCAAAATAACCAGTGATTGAAAAAGACTAATGCAGACATTTCTTTCTCTCTAGCCCCGTCCTTACTCCCCCACCTCCTTCTCAATTAACATGCTCAAACCATGAGGGTGAGAAGGTGAACATCTTCTGTCTCACCTGTCAGGTTCCTACATGTTCTCTGTGCAAAGTGTTTGGGGCTCATCAGTCCTGTCAGGTTACTCCTCTGACAGACATCTACCAGCAGCAGAAGGTATATGATCCACCCTAAAGGTCACAGTGTGTTTGTGTGATGACAGGACTGATAAAAAAATTAAGTTCAACTGGCTGATTATTACAGAGCAGATTATAGGCAGATTTGGACCAAATACTTCTAAGGGACTTGAACTGACATAGGCAATAGGAAGGCTGGAATTAACTGTCTGCCAGTAGGTGGTAGCCAATTGAAAATCGTGTTGTAATTGTTGTGTTACATATTCCCTCAGTAAACACTGGGAATCCCTGTTGCCTCAGTTCACTGGGAACAGAACAGTTAGTGACATGGGCAGCTTCTTTTTCCTGATCCTAGTGGATTTTTTGGCTTTGCAAAGAGAGGTTTGGGTAATGCGTTCATACCTTTAGTCACTGAGCACTTACGTCTTCAGGACCAGTCACGGTAGAATTATGTTGTTCCAGTCTTTACTCAGACTTTACTCACGCATCAACTAATCTGCAACCAAACGCAGAACATTATGTTCCACCTTCTGTATCTGGCATCCTCTAACTTTATTACACCAACACTATTCTTCACCCCTTAAAATAAAATACAAGTGTTTAAAAAAGTAACCAGGTGATTGATTTTATAACACTTATTTTAATAAATCAACATTTAAGTAACTACCAATGCACTTCCTGTTTTTCAGGATGAGCTGAGCGAAGGAATCACTTCTTTGATGGCGTTCAGTGACAAAGTCAAGGCTTTTATCAACGACTTAGAGGATACTTGTAGAAACATAGAGGTTTGTTGAAAGTGCAAAGAATTAAATAAAATGTCTAATTATATATTCATAAGTAAAAAATAAAATCACTTTGTTGCATGCCCACTTGAAGCTTTTTTCTTTGTTGTTCCTCTTTTAAAAAAAAATTAAGTTAAAGTCCAATTAAGTTCAAAAATACTTTATTAATTCCTGAAGGTAAAATTCCTGAGGTTTATTGCTTTATCTCCTCTGACTGGACTACACGCTCTGTTGCTGAGCCACTGCGCTGTGAAGAGGAGGCTCAGGGTTGTCCATGACCTTCTTCATTTTATAAAGTATCCTCCTTCTCATAATCAGCTCCAGAGGCTCCAGAGGCTCCAGAACAGCCCCCAGAACTTTATCAGTTTGTTGTGTTTCTTTAAGTCACTGGCTTTGATGCCGATCACCAACAGATAACTGTGGATGTGATTGCACTCTCCACAGCAGACTTATAGAAGATGTAGAACATACATCGCTGCAAACGCTGAAGGACATACGTTTCCTCTAGAAGTAAAGTCTGCCTTGTCCTTGCTTATAAACATCATCAGTGTTGTATATCCAGTCATTTGTCCAGGTGAACACCGAGGTATTTATACTCCTACACCACCTCTACTTCTTCTCCTATGATGGAAAAACTATATGACTCAATCCTGGCTCTCCTAAAATCCACAATCATCTCCTTTGTCTTGTTCAAATTCAAGATGAGATGTTTGTTCTGACACAATGACACAAAACGCTCCACCAGTTTTCTGTACTCAGCCTCTTGTCCATCACTGATGCACCCCACAATTGCAGAATCATCTGAGTATTTCTGCAGATAACTGGACTCTGACTTTTACTGGAAGTCTGAGGTGTGCAGTGTGAAGAGGAATGGTGAGAGTACAGTTCCCTGTGGTGCTCCTGTGCTGCTGATCACCTGATCGGACACACAACCATTCAGTCTCACAAGCCGTGATCTGTCAGGTAGTCAGTAATTCAGGTGGTTGTGGAGGCATCCACCTGTGTCTTCTGGAGTTTCTGATGTAGTAATGCAGGCTGGATGTTGTTAAATGCACTGGAGAAATCAAAAATGAGGATCCTCTCAATACTCCCTACTTTGTCCAGATGTCTGTGGGTTTGTTGAAGCAGGTGTATGATGGCATCTTCAACTCCAACCCTGCAACAACAACCAAACTGCACGGGGTTCTGGAAGGTGCTTGTTTTTTTATTCAGGTGGGCCACTAAAAGTCACTCTTACAGGCTTACAGGTCTGAAGTCATAAGGAGAAAAAGGACGAGATCTTTTTGGTACTGGAACAAGGCAGGCAGGTCTTCCACAGCACTGACACCTTCTCTGGCTCAGGCTGAGGTTGCAGAGTTGCTGCAGAATCCCACATAGCTGGTCCAAACAGGCTTTCAGGATGCTGGGGCTGACTCCATCCGGACCTGCAGCCTTGTTCCAGTTCAGTCTGTCCAGTTGCCTCTTCACCTGACTGCTAGAGACAGACAGGCAGCAGGGGGAGATGGAGGGGTCCCAGCATCTCCTGATGTAGTAGGAGACAACGATGGAGCAGCAGCAAGATCCTTGACTGAGGTGTTAGATGAGACAGCTGAAGTGTAACAGGGAAGCTGTGGGAGGTCTGTTTGGCTGGGGGCAGGAGAGGAGGATGCTGATGTTGTTTCTGAACTGAACCTTTCAGAGAGTTTTACAACCATTTTGAAAAACTTCTTTTAGAAAACAGTTTTGAAGATGTTTTTCCTATGACCTGATTTGATCTATTGATCATTGTCATAAATCATTAATTATGTCTTAAATTAAATATTAAGTCTCAAATTTTAATAATAAAGCTTAATGAATAACGTCAAACCAGAATTACCTCGGAAAAGGCTCACGATGTAACGTTTTGTTCATATGCAGCGTTGACACTGACACTTTGCTTTGTCAGCTTGTATTAAGCGAACCGTGTTTGGATCCTGGGTCATGCAGCACCATTTTCCTTCCATCCTTTACAGGAGAACTCTAAGACTCAGAAACAGTCCGTGTGTGACAAGTTCAACCAAATGCTTTCCATTCTGGAGAACAGACACAAGGTAAGTGTGTTTCTTTATCTGATCGTCTCCTCATTCAAGTGTCTTTTAGAGTTTGAGAACAGCAGTGGGTATCTTTAGATCAGGTACTAACATGCATCTTCGTGATTCGGTCCTAAGTAGGCAGCTCAGATCAAATCACTAAGGACACACTTAAAAGTGCTGGTGTCACTATATTCTGATGTTACCACGGCCATACTAAAGGACAGCCTTTTGAATCCACACAGGTAGCAGATGTTTTGGTAAAAAAAAAGTACACAGTACACAGAGTCTGTTACCGCCTACATCGCCAAGTGCATCGATGATGTAACAGACACACGGAGCCTGTGGCGAGGGATTCAGACCATTACGGACTACAAGTCCCCACCGCAGACCTGTGAGAGCAGCACATCCCTGCTGAATGAGCTGAACACCTTCTTCGCCCGCTTCGAGGCACACAACACCATCGCCGCACAGAAAGCACCACCCCCTCCCGGCGACCAGGTGCTGACGCTGTCACCGGACAGTGTGAGGAGATCCCTCAGCAGGATCAACACCCGCAAAGCTCCGGGTCCTGACACCATACCAGGTTGTGACCAGGTATGGTGTCAGGACCCGGAGCTTTGCAAGCGTTGACTGTGCAGGAGAACTCACGGATGTCTTCACAGACATCTTTAACATGTCACTGAGTCAGGCGGTGGTTCCCACGTGCTTCAAAGCCACCAACATCCGTCCGGTCCCAAAACGGTCATCTCCCTCCTGCTCCAACGACTACCGTCCAGTTGCACTGACTCCCATCATCATGAAGTGCTTTGAACGGCTAGTCATGCATCACATCAAGGCTGCCCCCCCCCCCCCCTCTGGACCCCTACCAGTTCGCATATCGCTCCAACCGGTCCACTGACGACGCCATCTCCACTGCCCTCCACACAGCCCTCACACATATGGACACCAGAAACGCTTATGTGAGAATGCTTTTCATCGACTTCAGTTCAGCATTCAACACCATCATCCCCCAGCAGCTCATTCACAAACTGGACCAGCTGGGGATCAACACCTCAATGTGCAACTGGCTGTTGGACTTCCTGACTGGGAGACCACAGGCAGTACGGGTCAGCGGCAACACATCCAGCACCATCACACTGAGCACAGGGGCCCCCCAGGGATGTGTGCTGAGCCCCCTCCTCTTCACCCTGCTGACCCACGACTGCACACCGATTCACAGCTCCAACCTCTTCGTAAAGTTTGCGGACGACACGACTGTGGTGGGTCTCATCAACAACAACGATGAGTCAAACTACAGGAGTGAAGTGAGCCGCCTGGCTGAGTGGTGCAGCGACAACAATCTCTCCCTGAATGTGGAGAAGACCAAGGAGATTGTTGCTGACTTCAGGAGACAACACACCCAGCATGCTCCTCTGACCATCAACGGTGCTGCTGTGGAGAGGGTGAGCAGCACCAAGTTCCTGGGTGTCCACATCTCAGAGGACCTCTCCTGGACTGTTAACACCGCATCACTCGCCAAGAAGGCACAGCAGCGTCTCTACTTCCTCCGCAAACTGCGAAGAGCCAGAGCCCCGGCCCCCATCAGGTACACCTTCTACAGAGGCACCATCGAGAGCATCCCGACCAGCTGCATCACCGTGTGGTACGGATCCTGCACCGCAACCTGCCGCAAGTCTCTCCAACGCGTCGTGAGAGCAGCTGAGAAGATCGTTGGTGTCTCTCTCCCCTCACTTCAGGACATCTACAGCAGCCGTCTGACTCGCAAAGCCCTCAGCATTGTGAGAGACCCCACCCACCCGTCACACAGCCTCTTCAGTCTGCTGCCATCAGGGAGGAGGCTGCGGACCCTCCGGGCCAGAACCAGCAGACTGAAGGACAGCTTCATCCACCAGGCCGTCAGGACGCTGAACACTCTCCCTGCTCTTCCACCGTTTCCCGCCTTGCCCCCCCCTCACTCACTCTGATCTCAGTATCTGCACCAGGCACTTTTGGCAGAACTGGACCGCCTGCTTTGCACCATGTCACTTTAATCAAACCGAAAAACTGTTGTTGTCATGTCACAACTTGCTTCTTGTCTCTTTTTAACCTGCACTTTGTGTTTAAAATGTATTTATTGTGTAGCACCGAGGGTTTGAGGGTAACGCAATTTCGATTCTCTGTATGTGTCTCACATGTGGTAGAATTGACAATAAACTTGACTCTGACTCTGAAAAGAAACAAAGCAGCCCTGATTGATGCACCAGAGCTTCATATCTTCCCCTTGAGTCCTTCTAACAGGCCTTGCCCCAGAGTTTCAGTCCCAAGTTGCACATATTTCTCCTGAAATATGGACAATTCAGTAATTCAGATTGGCTCCTCCTCCAATATTTTAGATCCCATGTCACTCCTGGTCTGGTTCTCTGTTTAAAGAGTCCACGCTCCAGCCTCAAAACAGTGTTATACAGGGACCTGTATAAGGTGGAGGCACAGAGTGACTCCTAAATGTCTACATCCAATCATCTACCCTGCTTCCTATGGTAACCTACTCAACCAATTTGCCTTGTGTAGTTTAGTGAAATTAACAAACTACAAAGGGCCACTTGTTAATGGCAGCTCTCCTCATTTGAACCTGTATTTTTGTTTAGTCATGGTACACCAACGTCACTCAAATTAAGATCATGACGAATTGCAGAATTATATATATTAAGTGATTTAGCTGCGGAAAAACAAGAAGCTCATTTAAATGACTCAAATATATTAAAGGTAAGGGTTACAATTCTGTCAACAAAAATCAGCATTTCAATTACTGTAATCCAATCATAACCTTTTCCTGTTGGCCACCCTGAGGACCTCTCCTGCTACATGTGGAACCTCTGTCGATTATGCAGAATTTGCTGATGGATCCTCTTCTTCTCCTCCCCTTCCTCTAGTATGGACCTATCTCTACTTCTTCATCTTCAGCGCTTCCTAACCCCCCTCTTCTTCTTCATCTTTTACAGGTGATGACACAGCAAATCAGCTCTGAGCAGGAAGAAAAGGCAGGCTATGCCCAGTTACTAGTGCAATGCTATGAAGAGAGCATTGAGGTCAACAGGAAACTGGTGCAGAGCACAGTGAGCAGCATGGAGGAGCTTGACATGGCTGCTTTTGTTCAGGTGGGTTGTACCTGCACAGATGTAACTTTCTAAATGAAATTAATTGCACATTAGTGTGCCCGTGCACAAGACTAAATGAAACAAATATACTTATTTTGTGTGTGTGTTTTACATGTCTTTCTTGTTGCAATGTATTTTATGATTTGTGTGGGCACCTTTTGCTGAATCGAGAAGATGAAGACTGATTCTGTGATCTCTTTTTCTAATTTGTACTCATCCTGCTTTCAGAATTCAAGCCAACTGATTACAAAGTGAGTATTTTAAAAACATATGCCCAACTTTGTGCAAGTTGTTCAAATGTTCTTCTGTAAAAAATAAGAACACAAAAATCTATAATTCGGTCAATTGCCCAAATCACTGATTTTTACAAAACAAGTACAAAGAAAATTATTTTCAGTGAGTTCAGTAACTTCAATGACTATAATCAATGACTTAAATAACTTCAACGTCATACCTTCATTGTATTTAGAAGATATAAACAAATCTAAAATTTGATGCATAGATTGTGGAACAAAGAAAAAGTCACACCAGTCTGAACTTTTCTACAATTAAAAGACAAACTCTTGCCAGGTAAGGCTGCATGGATTATGTAAAAAAGGAGAATTAATCAAAGGCATTGTGTTTCTCAACAAAGATGGGTGATGGCTTGCCATTTTGTGCCAGACTCATCAATTAGGAAATCCTTGATGAACCATAATCTTTCCTCTATTTTTAATTGGAAATAACCAGCCGGGTAGAACAGGGAGTAAAGAGAGAAGAGAGACATAGACACACCGTCAAAGGTACAAGACAGGATACATTAGTATAACTGTCAACAGCAGAACTAAAGCTTTCTGACCATCCTGCTGAAGACCAGCCGGGTAGAGCAGGAAAAGGGAGATCAGAAAGAGATAATGAAGAACAGAGAGAAGAGACATAAGACAAGATATATTAGTAGTTATTATCTGTTAATGGAAGAACTAAGAGTTCCATGTATATATGACTGAAACATGGTTAGTTAGACGACTCTATAAACAGGTGTAGACAGCAGACACTGGGATGGTCAGAGGGTGGGACTGCAGGTCAGCATGCAGCTCCTGAGGTTCTGGTCTGCAAACATGTACAGAAGAGAAAAAGAGGGGACAGACCAGCACAACAAACTACAAAAACAATGGACCACAATTATGCTTATAAGATACTTCTTATAAATAAGTGAGGATTGAGCTGATGAAGGCAAAGAGAAACAGAGGAGGTGAGGGGCACCAGTCAGTGGATCATGTTGGGGTCCCCCTGCAGCAGGTCTACAGCAGCAGATCTAGGATGAAGCTGTTTTGAAGACCAGCTGCTCTAGTCTGGTCCTGCAGCTGCAGCTGTGACTACTGGTCCTGACACACTAAAGTTTACATTAACTATATGTTTTACTATACAGAAACATTTTAGGTTTGGTTTTAAAGGTGGAGGTTGTGTCAGCCTCCTTAACCCAAATTGGTTTGTTCAGTAGTAACTACATTATTATTATGTCAACATCATGTCATTATTATCCTGCTGTACAACTCTGCCTGTAAAGTCCTTTCACAGAACTTTAAAAACTCGAGCTGGAGAGTTTTCCATCTTTGCTCTTGGTCTATAAACTCTCTTTCTATTTGCTGATCTCTGGAACCTTGGGAACATGCAAGACACTTTACCAGACCAGTAAATTCATCCAGTTTATCAGAACTGCTGACTGCAGCTGCAGCTGCAGCTGGCTGCAGTTGGCCCAGCTGATGGGGAACACCTGGTTCCCCATCAGCCGGCTCCTCCTGATGTCCTGTCTTCTTTCTCCTGTGAGTCATTCTCCTCTGTGCGTACAGTCTTTACTTCTGGCACCACTTATCACCTTGTCAAGCACACATGGAGGTAATATATACCTTGAAAGCAACAGAGGAAAAGAATGATTTTGTGGTTTTCTTTTTTCATAACTAATAATTCCTCAGTAATAAAAGTCATGAACCACAACCAGTTTCCCCCAAAATGAGTCCAACTGTGCACCTTTATACCGGTGAATGTAATTGGGACATACCATTAGTGGGGGAGTCGACATACTTACAAACACAATTCAATATATACAGACATTTACGACAGTATTTTCACACGTACACACACACACTTACACTACAATATTTACAGTAAATCCTACTCAAATATTGCTGTAAATTCAGCTAACTAAAACCCTCTCACACACATGCATAACCCCCCCTTGAGCCATTTTCAATAAATAATGCAAGTAATGTCTGTGCACACCTGAGGGGTAGAAAACGGCTGAGATAACTACATGAGAGCCTTATTTTAATTTCCTTAAAAATGCTTTCAAATTCAAATTCAAATTCAAATGTACCAAATTCAAAAGAGCTTTAAATCCCACCTCCTGTCCCTCCACTCACAGGTGAACCTGACAGGCAGGCCTGTGTGCTGTGTGGCAGGACAGAAACACTAGCCTTTCCCCAGTTAATCAATAAAGAAATAAATACAAGCAAAGTTACTTGTCTTTCTATTTGTTTAAATATATACGCAGTGGTGTAACGGGGGCTCGTCATTACACCCAGCATTGTAATGATGGACATGCATCTCTTCTGCTTTTTTGGAGTGTTGCTGGCATTAAATTCTGGGTTTGTTTATACCCTCCAATATAAATGCAGGTGGTTCATAAAGACAATGAAAATTCTTTCCTTTGTACTTGTGTCTGTTAAACAGAAGTTAAAGGTATGAATAAATTACAATGTCATTTTTTGTTTATTTTAGAAAACTTATGGACATAGAGTTTGTATTTATAATGTATGATGAAATGTACTATTTTTCTGAAAGTGAATCATTTCAGATTACTTCTCTGCTTAATTTGACTGTTTCATTTCAATTATTATTTCTTTTTTTTCTTTTTTTTTCTTTACCTCGTCTTTTCCAAATTTCACCTCCCTGTCTCAGAGTGACAGCAGCAACCAGCTCCTGTCCATCTGAGATGTTGAAACCAGGTTATGAGAATCTACACCGCAACAAATTTAATTTCAGCGAGCAAGAAAGAGCTCTGAAGAGCATAAATTTCATGAAGGGTAAGTATGTGGGACTGCTGCCTAACTGCTGTAAAATTAACTTCTAAATTTAACTTATTTCAAAGTTTCCAAATCCTTTGCACCGGTGGGGAAGAAGTACCACACAAATCACAATTCAGAAAAATGCAATTTCGTATTTTATAAAAAATAAATGAGTAGTTCATTCAAAAATATATCAGTAGAAGGCATCTGTGCAGTCTGAATTTAATCAAAAAATATACTGATTTGTGGGGCATAAAGAACCAGTGCATTGATTCTTTTCCCCCTTTGAAATGCATAGAATAGAATAGAATAGAATAGAATAGAATAGAATAGAATAGAATAGAATAGAATAGAATAGAATAGAATAGAATAGAATAGAATAGAAAGCCTTTAATGTTATTGTATTTAAAAGCAATAAAATTGGAATTTTGGTTCCATTCATTGTAATCAATATTTTTTTTTCATTACCACTACTTGACTCAAAATGAAAAATTCAGTGAAAAAATACATAATTTGAGCCAGAGGTTCAAAAGTTTTATCCAGGATTTTAAATGTCATACAGAGAACAAATGTATTATTATTATTATTATTTGTTGTCATCACTCATTAGTTTTGGAGGATGTTCCAGAAGCACAATTGGATCCAGAGCAAGAATATCAAGAAAACTCAGTGCAGGACCTGGATGGTGTTGTTGGATCAATCGAGGAGCCAATTCTAGCACGATTATCCCCACCATTAGAACCAGCTGGACCAGAAAAGGCCTCTGACCCACCAGCTCCAACACTAGAGAGATGCTCTCTAGAGACTGTTGGGGAATTTATGCAGCTGGAGGATAATGAGGTGGAGTCAAATGATGAAGGCCAGGAACATTTTAAGGGTGAGGGGATAAAGAAGAGGGATGAGGTTCAAAAGGCGCTGGAGGAACATGCTGCTCCTCATCCTGCAAAAGATGAAAGTATCTATGAACAACAGGAGGGAATGAGCACGCAGCAGGTAGAGTATGTCATTCCTAATAAAAACAACTGTTCCATTACTGCTGTCTTTTTAAATGTTCTTTTAATTAAACTTGTAGCGAATGTTTAAAATGTACACATTAGTTTAATAGCTTCAATTAAGACTTGAGAAGTTTATTGTCACATGTACAATAAACAACCACTGTGGTTATGCCAAGCAATGAACTTCTAACTTTGTTAGTCACCTTTCATATAGATCTAAGAATTGATTACACTAACAGATGAATTAAACAAACTTAACTCAACCAAAGAAATATTACAAAAAAAGCCTGAATGAAGAAATATGTTCAGTAGTCTGATGGCTTGTGGATCGAAGCTGGATTTGAGTCATGTTGCTCTGGCTCTTGTACTTCTGTGGACAGTGTTAATTGTATGTGAGATGTTTGGAGAGTATTCTATACTTTTTCAGCTTCCTTTAAAAAAATCGATTGCTATAGAGCCTTCCTGACAATCTGCTCTGAGTCCAGGTGAGATCCTCACTGATGTGTGTGCTTAGGAATATTGAAGTTTTCGCCTCTATCAGCAGTGTCTGTTAACTCTTATATTGCTCAGAAGAGGAATATAACCTGGCCCCATGATACCCACTTTCCTGAGGATATTTGTTGTTTAACTCGCCGCAAAGCCTTTGCACCCCACTTTCACTGGGTGGACCTTCACATTCCTGTCTGTTCTCTGCTTGGGGTGCTAGATTTGAGGTATCGCAGTACATTGGCTGCTGTAACTTTGCACAGGGGACAGGATGCATCCTCTCCAGGCCAGATACTTACATCAGTGAAAAATGGGAGGACTTCATACCTGGGTATGATGATTAAACTATTCAACACCATGCTCTAGAGGTCACCCCCACCTCTGCCCTATGCTCTTCCATCTCATCCACCAACCTTGCTTGACTTGTGCGAGAGCTTTGGAATATCCTTCTATTTCCTCTTGTCGGTGCATCATCCCCTGTCACTATCGCTTGATGGTCAGCAGTGGTTGAATTTTGCCAGGTATGTGACAAAGGCCCCCTCTATCTTGTTGAATGTTCCCTACTAAATCTCTGTGAAGCGTTGTTGCACCCAGCTACCGAGCTGTGCTGGATCCACATACTACTTCCCTGTTGCTGGGGTAAGGGTACCTCCTCTCACAACTGGGTCCAGAGATTATCAGAGGGACATATCCTGCCTATCTTTGGTGTTCTTAAATTCTTCGACCAAGCTAAAAATCGGCAGTGAACCTAACGCATCAAGGCTTCAACTTACTCTGTAAAACAGTGTTGATAATTTTCCGAGGCCGTATCTTGCTGAAGTTGTTCCAATTGCTGGCTGCTTTTGAGGACTGCATTGCACCATTGCCTGAGGCTTTTGATAGGCTTCTCCAAGATCATGCAGACTGTTTTGTTACTGGAACTGTTTGTTAGTTAGTAGGGCTTTTACAATATTGGACATTGCAGGATTTGCTTGGCTAAAACTGTATGACGACTTGATGTTTTCCTGGAGTTTCTAGCAGTCAACTGGTGCATGATTTTGTTGATGTTCTGGTGGTCATGTCATCCATATAAACCCTGATTGATAGACATCATTGGCCTATAGCAGCAACAGTAAGAGATATTTCAGGATCACCTGAGCCATCCCTAACTATAAGCTCAAAAGGAAACTATGAAACTTAATCTTAAAGGATGTTGTGGATGGCTTTTACCATCCACAAGAACTCCTAAGGAACTGCTCTGAAGGTGTTTTTAAGATCTAGCAACACCATGTGCAGGTGTCTGTTCTTTCATGGCTGTTTGTATCTGGTGCCAGATGGTATCGGCATGCTCCAGGCATCATGGAAAGCCACTGTTTCCAGTTTTCTGTACTGAGGTGTCAACAAAGTTGTTTCTTTGCTGTAAGGTTGGGAGCCTTTGGGTCAGCACAATAAAGATCTCTCCTCCTTTGTTCAGATGGCTAATCTGGCAAAACTAGCTGATGAATGAATTCTTCTCCTCTGGAAACAGAAGGCCTCCTGTTCTTTGCCATGCCTTCAGTATGATTCCTTTCTGACATGCCACCAAGGATTCAGGACTCCTGCGGTGTTCCTATATACGTTTACATGCACTAAGAGAAAGTCAAATTATTGCCTTAGTGCGACTGATATTGAATTTTTAAAGCCATATATACACCTTAGTTGGACTGGAATTAAACCAAACTGGAGTTCTTGAAATTGAGCTATTAAACCCAGATAATGCAGTTTTAAATTGAGCTATTGCGGGATGTGCAAACCATGCTATTGACTGGCCTAGGACTCCCCTTTCTGGAAGTGACAAGACTGCGGAAGTGGGAATAACAACAGTCATGGAACAGTTAACTCCAGTTAAATCTTTAGCTCGATTAATGCCAACAGCTAGATTTTAGATGTGCATGTTACCATACTGATTGATCTTGCATTTTTAACTGCCGCTCCACCTTGCTCCTTTTGGAAGCCTTGTGTCCATATGGTGCTTAAATGGGTGAATCAGTGGCATGCTGGGATGTTGATGATTCTGGTGTCTATTGTGAATACAACCGAGCCTGTTACTTTTGACTTACCGTTCTGAAATATGTTTTAGCCTACTTCATTTTCAACCATTTCAAGATTATTTTTTTTCCTTTGCTACCAGGATTGCATCTACATTACAGTGAATATTGAGATACATTCATTTTTCATTCATACAAAACAGTTGTTAAATATTTTAATTCTTCCTAACATTCACTCTCTCTGCAATTTTCTCTCTGCAACAGCGGGTTTGGATTTTTGTCTGAATATATGTTTATGTTTATTATTGTATTGCACTAATATGTTCCGTTCTAGCAAACTAAAATAGGAAGATCACTTCTGCTTACTATGCGTTGCCATGATGAATCAAGGAATCTGAGCTCCATTGATGATGGCTTTTAATGGCTTTTAATATTTCATAATGGGTCATTTAAGACAGAATGTCGATCAGTGCAGAAATAATGATAAAAATACCACTGACCTTTCAGGTAAACCATTACACTAAATTCAATTAAATCCACTAACACTGTATTGATAGTTTAGTCAGTAGTCACAAGATACATTTTTTAATTACATAAATCAGTGAAGACAATGTTTAGCTGTATAGATTTGTAAAACTGTTCTGACTTTAGCTCATTTGGCAGCAGCTAATAAGATTAGTGAGTCTTCAGTACTGAGTGATATTTAGTAAGAATAACTTTTTCATTTTCATAGTTCTTATGAATAACTGAATTGTCTATCAAATGTATGTGACAAATTAAACAGTATGTGTGTAATATGCACGCATTGTAAACTCCCCAACTGTGCCCTTTACCCCAGTTGCTGTTCTCCCGTTCATGCTGCATTGTCCTCTTGTTTCAGTCAGTCATCTTTGTGATGTTCCCTTGCTCTTTCTCCAGGCTGTCACGTTGATCTTCTACATGTTAGCCTTCATTGTCATCCTGCAGAAGCTTTGGGATTACATTGCTTGTTTCATTTGCACCTAAGACCAGCTCGAGAGAAATACATCATTGCCATGACACAGCTCAGGTAAACATATTGCAACTAGATCCTGGAACTGCTGTTAAAGTTTTTTATGTTGGAAAATAAGACTATGAGGCATTTTTCGATTTAAGAAATTTCAATTTCCAATTTTAAGTTCCAAATTTTTACAGGAGGTATATTGACAGCAGCAACTGACACAATAAAGTAATTTTTGGAGAAAAAATGTGAGAGTGGCCAAGTATAAACCCCAACAAAAGTAAATCTGTGTGTTGTAAAAGCAACTTAGCCTCCACCACCAACAGAGGGATTCACCAGCTAGAAACTGCAACATTTTCTTTGTGCTGCTTTTTAAATGATGATTGAACTTTGCTGTTATGGCCTTTACCATAAGTTATATATAATTGAAAGTTATATTCTGGATTGAACATGAAACCAATGACAAAAGGATACATTTAAAAAATATATACAAAAATATCAACGTTCTAAAAATGCTATCTCACATTATAAATGTGAACTAAATCTTAATTGATCTCTTGCTGCTGCATTATGGATCTGAAACTGGAAGGCTTTTAAATATTTTTTTAAGGACAACCTAAAACTAAAGAACTGCAGTAATTGAATGTTAAAGTTAAAAAAAATGTGTGAATATGTTTTTTGTGTTTTGTTTGTTTTCTGTTTCTGCATCATTCTAAGACATCATGTTCCTTTGGCAAAATTACCGAGTTCAATGAAGGTAATAAACTTGTTGTAGGGACATTTCCTGGTGAGAAATAACTCTGAAGGTCCCCACAGAAGGTCTGGAAGCCACGTAATGTATATTTCATCTTTAGTCCTTTCTAAGTTTATTACCAGGAAATTAAGTCATCCACGCCTTTGAGTCTTTAAGACATGCTTACAGTTCAGCTAATTAATTTCCTCTGATGATAATCTGATGATCTGATGATCCTTATTGGATCATGAGATCCAGTAAGGAAATGTTCATGAAGGGAAAAAGCTCCTTGAACAATCTGGTTGTGATGGGGTCTAAAACAACGGTTCTCTACTGGTGTGGATTTGGGACCCACCATCAGTCCCTCATGACAAGCCTGAACCCAAAATGAGAAAGATTTTAAACTTAAAAAAAAAAAATGTATTAAATGAAAAGATGGTGCAGTTTGAACATGATATTCTACAAGTTTAACAGTATTTTCATGCACAAACATAAAGAATAAAAGTGCAGCAACTGAAAATAGTTTAAAAAAAGACTCAAATGTAGTTTTACCTCAAGGAAAGTTAGGTCAAATAATTGATCATTTCAGAGCAGTCCAGACACAAATCAAGTGATTCACTTATTTCAAAAGCTGCTCTATGTGATTATATTAAATAATAATCATAGTAAGGATGTTTATTCCCTGTATTCTAGTTCAATTTCAGTAGCACATTGGGCTTGACAATTCAGAGAAAATGTCTAATTGCAATTGCAACTGTGATTTGATCTGTGATTATCAAAGTCAAATCTAATATTCATTCAGTATTAGATTTCCAGCATATACTAGAGCATCGTCACACTGACCCTTGTTGCAAACAGGAAAGTGTGCTGTTTGTAGTCTCTACAAATTAAAGTCATCATCAGTGAAGTGCACAGTATGGCACAGATACAGCTCAGTCATACTACTTGATCACAGTTCAGTTGTTGTAGCATTAAAATCCACATTTTTCTGCTTTTGTTTAAAAAATTATGTATAAAGTTCTGGAAGAGTACCTTTGCTGAAATGCCCACCAGTGGGATTGGCGTAGTTCATGTTAACAGTTCTGCTAAGGCTTTCAAACTCTTATTTAGTCACTGTGTTAATAGACAACATGTCTTTATCCAAGAAAAGTCCAAGAAGATGGTAATAGACTTGGTCTTCTCCCTGTAAGGCTTTTTTCATATTTGTTGCAGTGCAGCTTATGATACTACGGTATAGTGGGCGGGTGATTCAGGAAACAAACATCGAATTCAGTTAACAAAAAAATAAAGCAAAATGATGACTTGCTCATATAGTGGGGTTAGCCCAAACCACATTGTCGCTTGACCAAACAAAACACAGACTGACGGCTTGTTTTGCCACAAACTGTTTTAACATCCATCCATCCATTATCTGTACCCGCTTTATCCGTTTCCGGGTCACAGGGGTCTGTCGGAGCCTATCCCGACGCATATCAGGCGAAAGGCAGGGGTCCACCCTGGACAGGTCGCCAGTCTATCCAGGGCCACATAGAAGACAAACAACCAATCAAACTCACATTCACACCTAGGGAGAATTTAGAATAATCAATTAACCTAGGTGTGTGAAGCGAGGAAACTTTAATATATATATATATATATATATATATATATATATATATATATATATATATATATATATATATATATATATATATATATATATACATACCACAGCCCACGCTGATTACACCCCATCATTACTCATTGATTAAAAACGAATGCAGAAGCAAAATGCAGAAGCACTGTGTGAATGCCTGGTGCTACTTATCAAAGTGTATCATTGTATTCACAGATTATTAGCAAGTTTGGCCACTTTTACAGAACAGATTTTATTTTTTCTTTCTCAGAAGGCAACGATAATCTTTTAAAAGGAACTGTTGTATTCCATCAGTCTGGGAAGGGTTACAAAGCCAGTCTATTATTCTGCAGGGAGAAAACCCATTCACGAATGTTGAACAAGAAAGGCAGTTGTTAATCTTCCTAGGAAAGACATCCTGGCAAATTCATCTTTGGATGAATACATTGATTGAAGAAATTGCATGTTGAATTGACAACAATGTATCCTGTATATGAAAGTATTATTTCATATACTGTAAAGAAATCTAAAATGGTCTAGTTAAAGTACAGACCTCAGTTCAAGGGAGCAGCTGTGGATTATGTGGAAGAACGTTTTTCTTCCAGTGGAATCTGTGAATCGACCTTGGTGAAGACACTGAACCCCCACATTACCTTGGATGGGATCACTGGTGTGTGATATATGATATGTATATGAGTGAATGAAAAACGCATTAGAAATCACTTCTTAGGACCTGAATTAGATGGTTAAAAAGATGATGTTTACTTGTGGACCAGTTACTGTTTTGCCTAGTTAAAATGCTATGGCAGGTCCTTAGGAAAGCTGTGCACAAACAGGAACATGCCATGTGTTGTTCATCTGAGGTTGATTTATGTATTTTTAATACCTGGTATGGTCCAGATGATCTTTATGTAATTATATTTTTGTCCTGATATGCAGTGTCTTAGATTTATAATAATAATAATTTTGTCATTTTTCAGTAATTTTGTTGTTACAAAATTGTTATTTCCACATCTTAACATAATGTTAAGTAGAGGGGGTGGGGTGGGGGGCAAACTTGTAGGTAGGTAGTAGGATGTGTTATAAGTAATTCAAATAAATTATAGGCCCAACAGATGCAATATAATATTGTTCTCTTCTTTTTCACCTTCTTTCTTTTCTTAATTGTCATTTCTGCATGTCCCCAACCTTGAAATTTTATTATTGTTGTTTTTTTCTCTTGTCAGCATGAATTACAGATGTTTTTTTGTGTGCATTTTTGCAATTTTATGTGTTTTATAAGTTTGTAGTTGTGTATTATGACTAGCTCAGATGAGAGTTTTGTTTGAGATTTTAATAAAGTGATTAAATACTTCTACAGTCTTACTCAACTAATGTATGTTTGTACAGTATATGGGAAGATATTTGTAAAGACATACTTCGTGTTTCCTACATTATGGATGCACTTTTTCTTTTTAATGAAAATGAAATAAAAATGCTTTACAGCACGTGGGGATGGCCCAAATATTAAAGTTTTACAAGGGAGAAAAACTACCTCAGAAATGTCCCTTGAACATTGTAGAAGAGAGAATTAAATTCAGTCTTTACACACATGCACACACCAGATTACTGCACAGATCCATGACGCCGTGACAGCAATCTGACGTGTTGGTTTAAACATGGTAAGTAAGGGAAATAGTCTTTAAAAAACATATGGGTGACTTCATGGATTGGCTGTCAAGTCATTTTTACAGTCTATGGCTTTCTGGAGAGAGGTTTCCTCAAGCAGCATGGTGCCATGTTGCAAGTGGGCAGAAAGAACAGGCCTGGGATCCTGGCCAGAACCTGAACACCTCATGTCAGTCAAAGCTGTGGCTGCAAGCTCCTTCAATCAACGCACGTTGGAGGAGCTGCGGAGATCCTGGTGAACGTTTGCAGTGTAATTTCCTTGTTTCAGATGTCCCTTTGGTGGCAAAATCACAAATGACCGCTGCACTGAGGTGACGCAGCATTGGTACAAACTTCCAAAAACTTTGCTAAGCTTCATAGCATGGTATGACTGATAGGGAAGTGATGACCGCTGCCCACTGGCTAAGCCAGCTGTCGTTAAAAAAGCTATACCCAGCATTAGAAATAAATGAATTGTTTTATATAAATGATACGATGGCCCTGAAGTGCAAATCACAATGAAAAATTAAAAAAAAACACAACTGCAAAAGAGAAAGCACATCTGCAAATTAAAAACACAACGGCAAAAAGAAAGTCACAATGCTTTAACGTTGTTAGATTTTGCTGTTGTACTTTCTCTTTTGTTGTTGACCATTGAGCTTTTTCCTTTGTTGTTGTGATTTCTCTTTTACGATTGTATTTTTGAATTTGTCTTGTGATTTGCACTTCACATGACTTGAAAATGTTCAACCCTAATAGATGTGAAATCTAACTATGTAGACCAAAGCCATTTTATGAACTAGGCTGCAAATATGTTTATTTTTTTTGGTATTTTTTTTTCTTTTCTCTGCTGTAAAGTTGGACTCTTTAATGTTGGACTCGATGTAGCTTGGCTGGTTTTTGGAGCCAGCTTCCAGGGCCAGTCCATGAACTGCAATTCTGTCACTTCAGGGCTGGATTACGGAAATAAGAATGTTGGCACTTTACCAAGCAACCAACACGACACTATTTGATCGACATAATTTCCGGTTATGAGGGTCGAACCTTTTAAATAAAAGCATGGCCTTGATTTTTGTTTATGTTTTTATTTTACAAACTTAAAAGTTACTCATGGTAAAAAAAACAAACAAAAAAAACAGTTGATAAAAAATGTAATATGCGAATAAAGGACCCAAAGCATTAACTAAGAAAAAAAAAAACCCTCAAATGCTGATGAGTTGAAGGGGACAGGGATGTGGAGCATGAGAAAAATGGAGAGGAAAATAGGTTTTGCCCCAACCCCCCAGATGAAAAACCTGTGAAACACCTTTTCCCAGGTGATACACACTGTTTTTGTTTTACAACCCCCCCCCCCCCCCCCCCCCCCCCCCCCCTCCGAGCTTTATTTTGAAATTATTGTCCGGATGTTACTCTTGTTCGTCGTTACCTTCACGGAGCTGAGCTTGATTTTTGTTGTGTTCCGTGTGTTTAAGCTGAGCTGGCTGTTGGGCAGGTTCTGGTGTTCCTGCCATCGACTTTCTCTTCACGGGAGCTTACTCTTTTGTCAGAGGGGTTTCTGCCATCCCCGGTTAGGACGAGCCAAATTGAACTTTTTACTCCCTCTTCTGTCACGTTGACGCCATGGATCCCGCCAGTCAAGGTAACAGTTAACGTTAGCTTATCAAGTACAGCCCGCACGTAGCTGTAGCTCGCTGGCCTGGACGTGTCCAGGCTGCCGTTCTCCGTAACCCTCCATTAGATATCCTCCAGTAGGTCGGATCTTGTTCCAGGTTGTTTCATGTTTAACTTGTGAGGTGCAAGTGAATCGTGAGTGTCACGCCGCCAGGAGCGGACGGGCCCGCCGGCCCCGGACGGGGCAGCGGCGGCGGCGGCAGGTGGAGCGAAAGGACGGTTACTGATGTCACCAGTTGCTCACATTTCAGACTTTATATGACTTAAATCCGTTTCTTTCGCATTTATGAAACATCACGTCTCTTCTCGAATAAGCAGAACGCGATGTTTGATAACATATAAACTATTTAACGAGGCACACATTGCATTTGTTTGTTAGTATTTCAGTTGTTTTTTCGATTCTTTTGCGTGATAACAAAACTCATTTGTTGACTAAACTGAGTGTCTGTATTGTTACCAGGCGAGATCCGCGCTAAAATAATGACTACTGTCTG